>JAFFZH010012420.1:0-76264 GCA_018420115.1 Euura saliciscinereae
TTTTTTGAACACATTTCCATACACGGATTTTCGTGTGCAGGATGAAATGTGGTATTATTTACAAACGAAGTCTAGACTTCTGGCGTTTCTCCCCTTTAAACCACTGGTGTGGTTGGTTACTGCCTAGGTAGGTACGCATTCGCACATGGTGTATGTTCCCCGAGAATGCGTTGCAGCGAGGGTTCCAGGCGCAAACAGGACATCGCATCGTCGAGTCCCTATGGCGTTTGGTAAACAAGCTATAAACCGACTCGGTTTAGTCGTCTAGCCACATCGCGGATCGTGGTGATTTCCACGAAACAACTGAACGCGAGTTGATTCAACGATGGTCATCAAACGGCCAATTCGATCCTTAGTAAGGTTCTGGACTCACGATGTGATGAAAAACGAACAAAAAAAGTCTATTTTGTAACGCCTAATGAAAAAGTATCATTTTCGAAGCCTATGTAGCGTGCGGAAAGCACCTTCTTCCCACACAGTGCGGGAAGTGAAACTTTTCATCTCAGGAATTACAAAAATAGCTTCCTTTTCGTGAATTTCTGAAGATATCGAGAGACTCGGTGGAGTCTTGCGTCAAGTAGATTGAAAACAAGATTCTTAATGTACTTGGCGGATGGTTTCTGTACCAGGGTTGCTTTTTGGGGGGGGGGGGGGTGCAGTTAATTACCGTCGGTTTTCTATTCGTTGAAGAAAGTTTCCTTCGCGTGAATCGATTATTATACCCGATGGGTTAGGTAACCGTTGAAACTATAGTTATGCAGCGTCAGCCAATTGCTTGGCTTCTACGAAGAAACCGGAATCAATACTCCCGGAAGGATGTGAAGGAAAGAAAGGGAAAAATAATAAAATTGTGAATGAATAGATGCCAGCGCGATATACCTATATCTGCATATTTTAGTAGTTCGCGATACTCGTGCCTATCGTCGACTGGAATAATTACTGCAACGATTGAATATCCCTCATCTCATCTCTCGTAACTAAATAACGGTGATAACAATAATCAAATGCCTATTCAGGCTTTCTCCAGTTTTCTTGCGTCTCTTATTTCGCAGACTTTCGCTGGAGCAAAATATATAATACCATCTGAATCATTTTTAGTAATTAGAAGATTTACTATTATTCCGTTACATCTGTAAATTGAACGGATAGAAAATTATCGTCGAAGATAATAGATCAATATATCTAACCGAACGTAAACGAACGGTGGTCTCATTCGTGATAAACTACCGTTAGACAGAGTATATAAACTGATTAGAGAAAATTCAACGTTCTTGTGATCACGATCGTTATAAAAGTACATATCGTGACGACGTTGTTCGTTACGGTGCCAGGGAATGCATCCCCTGCGATCGTGGTTCGTTTGACGTTCAATTCTATTGATTCGGTATCACAATAGTAGAGGCACTGAATCTAAATCTACAGTTATCATACCGACGATGCGGAATTTCCGTTCATCGTGATACCAATCGACCGTTTCGTTAATTACGAAATAGCTTTTCAAGAATTTCACACATCGCGAATTTACACGACTTAAACGACACGGCAGGAAGAAACGGACGAGCGGATAGCCTTCGGGTCAAACCCTGAGGGGGGGAAACGTAAAACAATAGAGTCGCGTTCATGCAACGACTTCCGGTTAAAACGTCAATAAGGATGCGACCGGCGACGTCATAATCGCCATTTAAACGACCGAATAGAATCCGTCGATCCTTTTGTTTTTCTACGAGATCGATAAGTCCTTGGCAGTCGAATCGAATTGCCATCAGTGTCAGAGTTTCTGTCAAGCCAATGAGCAGCGAAATTAAATTAAATCCGGATTACAACCGATTTGTAGTTTGTTTGCGCAAAGGATGTGAACAGGCTGTATCGAATTACGAGTATGGGGGGGATCTTATATCGGCGGCGATAAGGTTGAACGGTGACAATGAGACAAAGTAGGATCTGCTTATTTTTTACCATATGCGCATAAAGCTGCGAGCTAAGACTCTCCGAGTGGGTACATACTCGGGATATAGGCCAACGTTCGAGACTGTATTGAACTTTTGAAGGACAGTATAACCAGGATCACTTCTCCCCGACCTATCTTGCTCCAGATAGAAATTCCGCAGCATGCGCGAAGCGCGCGCTGGCGATCGATCCCTCATTCTGGACCCGCAGTGTGCTATAACGATCACATTCACGTAACTCGATCAAGGCCAGACCGAAAATGGCACAAATGACAATAGATGATCCCGCATTGATTGTCCACGGTTATTAATTTTTATTCGAGAGCTTCGAGATTGTTGGGATGGACGCTAATTGAATAACCCGCGATCTGAACCCTCCCGATCCGCTCTACAAATGAGCCGCAGATTCTAATCGCAGAATTAGCATAAGCGGACGAAATCGGATGTGGAAACTTACAAAAGGGGGGGAATTAGAAGGATAACATTTATCTATCTATTGTTCGAATTAGGGTAGACAGTTATTCTTTAATACCTGCTGCAGCACAGTGAAAATGGCTTCAGATGTACCAGAAGAATTACCGTAGTGAGAGGGCAAATGGTTCATACATTAGGGATATGAAGGCTTTACTGTGATTTGGGGAGGCTAGCGCGCGGCCTAATTACACGGCTACCAATTTTATATTTCCGTAGTCATAATGGATACGCGAGTAGCGTAACGAGTTTGAAGAAAAAAGTTAACATTTTGGATACACACCTTCAAACCGGCTTTAAACATTTGACTGACCGTTGTATGTGTCTAGCTTGCATATCGGTACAACATCGAAGTAACTGTTATTAAAACCGCTGAAATCATCGAGCTTAAAAGGTAATTTCCGGAATCGAAATTAACTGTAGTAATACAAAAGCTACTTGCAGGTGGGAATGATTCGATCATTATCACAAGAATGATTATTGTTACCGAGGCTAAAATTATACGACTATCAAAAGATTATTTTCTGGTGTCTGTTGAATCGACACGTGGTGCCAAGGATGGACCCTTTTTTATCACACTGTACGATTAGGGCTACAATCCGTTAGACTAACAGAAGTAGACCGAATCCGAAAATTTGTGGAATAAATAATTACCACGGTATGTACCGTACCGATCGTTTATAGAGGTGTTCCCGAAGACGCTGCCTGCACGGTATGTTGGCTGTGGGTTTTCAGCAAAAACCTCAGGTGATCCTGAGGAATTCTGAGCTCGCAATTAATTATTTATATACCAGGGATGCGGAGGTGGTTAAAAACAGGTGGAGAAACCACGCATGACTGGCAGTTGAAAATGTTAATATAATAAAACAAGACGTGCATCGATGCCATTAGTGTATGAATTAACTGTACTCTTATGGGTCAAGCTCAAGTGCACTTGATAACATGCAAAATGAAGATGTGTGATAATTAATAAGTCGCATACCGAACGCGATGATTCTCATTCCCAAGCGAACTAAGCGCAAGAAAACGAACCATTTTCGTTGTTTAGTTACAGTAGTTTTTTTTCTCAAATTTCTTGCACTAAATTACGGAGAAAAACACAAGTCGTAGATATTTTGTTGGGGCCAACGATCCGCACGCAGCTGGTATTATGTACTTCAAATGCGTGTAAACGGTGTAAAACGGTGTAAAGACCCGCAAGACGTGTATTTGAGGAGAATTCTCCACGTAATAATGGTTGAAAATTGCTTTCGAAACGCGAGTAGTAGCTGAGTTTAAGAGGAACTAGAAAAAAAAATACCTCACTAGTTTTATAATAAGTAAATGGAAGTAGATACAAAAAAAAAAAGTTGGTACAAAACGAAGATAGAAGCAAAGACTGAGGTAAAAAAAAAAAAGACAAGCATGTAGATAACTTAACGGTAAGAGTAATTGCAGCAACCTTTTTTGTACCGCGGTGCGGTAGACACGGTGTTAGCGTAATCTGCACACAGCTGGAACACAAGGAATAGACTGCAACATGCGAGAGTTTCGGTCAGTGAACACCGTAGGATCTATCCTATTCCTGGGCAGGCAGTAGGTACATACTATTCAGGAAAAAGAAGTCATTACAACGTCAGATTGTACGCTAAGAAGGGAACACAGACCTCGACTCGACGGCTGGATCTCTTTTTCCACTATCAACGCATTCCTATGTACCTACCTCGGCATTTCCTGCAGTGAGAAAATGAGAATGAATGATATCTTCGATCTAAAGTTTCGCGGAAATCGAAATTCTGACGTTTCTTAAAATCCTACTACTCAACCGAGTGTGTCTGCTGCTCCGACGTGCAATCTGTTTCGCCGAGTGCGATAATGGCAATAATTAAGACGATAAATTAAACTGCGACCAAGAGCGGGTAAACGTTTAATGACAAGGAATTACTCCAACGACAAACGAACGGTATAACACGGAGTGATCCATCTGGATGGATAACGACAAAAAGCCGCTATAGAAACGGTGGGTATCGGTTAACCAATATCGGAGAACCGAGGACAATGGATGCGGCGCAGGTACCGATCGATGAATCGGAAGATCGGTGATCGGGGTCGCCCAAATTTAAAAACAAACAACGCCGATGCACGCGCTCGTTTTACAACGGTACCTACTCCACGCTCTTCACGGGCCGGGGCCTGAGGTATATCGGGCAACGACACTCTTACACCGACATAACGAAACCCCAAAATATACACTGTCCCTTCTTGGAACCGCGCTAAGGCCGATTTAATCTACCATAGGCCGGGCACGCGCGTCTCTGCGTAGGTACCTCGACGTGGTGCATGCAAACATTCGACCACTCCATCGGGTCATCCTCGAATCATTCAAAATTTAATCACATCGAGCATCGATCCCTGATCATCCCTCAATGAACATGAACCTCTTGCTACATGGGATCAGCATGATTCCAGAGACAGCGTCAGGTCATAGCTCAGGCCAGGATCATGGATGTCGAGGCCTCACTGTTACGGCTACGACCTGACCATGACTGTCGACTAAACTCGGCCTGCAAGTCACTGGGAATCAAATTCCTCCACGGTGTTGGAGACATCTGTGCAGCGACTCGTCAAACTGTTCACTTCCCTATCAGAAATTGGCTCCGAGTCCGGATGCTATACACGCTCAGCCAGGTCATCTCCCGGAAGACAGCCCATGAACCTGGCCTGGGCTTGATGATCGCTCTTCTAGCTATGGCCTAGCTTCTAAACTTGGGAGCGAATTTCTGATAGGGAAGTGAAGAGTTCGATGAGCGGCTGCACAGATATCTCCAACACGGTATATGAATATAAAGCTGAAGCCAGCAGCCACACATTTCAAGCTTCTCCCGAATAGTATGACATAGTAGAGATTCATGTCTTAAGTTTTGTAAAAACAATTCAATACTCGGGCCTCATTGTCTGATTTTAATTGAATTCAGCACTTCTAGCTGCTAGTTTCAGATTCATTGCATGAATTTGATTTCCAGTGACTTGCACGGTCAGTCTAGTCGAGAGTCGTGCTAATGGTCACGTATATCTTTGGCCATATAAAATTGCAAAGGTCCACAAAAACGTGGTTACATATCTCGTTGAGGTCATACTTTTTGCTGTGTCAGGACTGTGAGATTACCCGAGTAGATATACTTATGTCCGGGGGTTTTTGAGGATTCTACATCATGAGCTCATTCCGGTCTATTTAACCATGTGTCCACATCAGGCTAGAGCACTGAACGATTTGTAACATTGTGATATGGCATAAGACGTAGAATTCTACTGATGTAATTGTTACAAACTTCCTGTCGTTACGTCTCGAGCCATCGACTTCGATTTAACGCTGTTTCCGGTGACGTCACACCGTCTCCTTCGGCACACCTCAAGTGACATTGAAGAGACGCGAGAAAATTAGGTGATTATGGGACGATTAGGAAGGTAGCTTGAATTTCATTTGCGATCTATGGTACCTTTGTTTGCGGTATTTTAACCGCGATTTTCCGTCATATTGAGATCTCAGACACAGAAAACCTCGCGGTATCGTCGGAGGGGACAAGAAAATTGACAAAGAAGACGAAGGCGACCGCATCGCGGTGTGAATTTTTACAAATAAATCATTAGTTTACAGTTAATGGATCGCCGCGGAAGCTGCAATTGGTTTGGTCAAGAGACCTACAGCAGCGGCATGACCGGATGACGAGAGATCGAGTCCTTTGTCACGGGGCGTCGATCAACCGATGTAAAACTTGAGACAATTTAAAACTTCCCGCTATGAATTCACCTGTTTTTATCCCGCACCTGGTCTTCTCAACTTCCATGCACTGAAAACGCGCGAAATGTAAGTAGTGCAAACGGCGGTTTACTTGTTTGATTTTCTAAATTCTTTTTCATTCCCGCAGTTAAAATTCCCCTCAAGAACTAGAAAATCCGGGACAGGCACGCGCTGCTCTTAGCCGCACAACTTCCGGTCGTCTTCCGGGGCGCAGCCGAGCGCAGTATGAACATCCGTATCCATCTCGAGTCCACGATGCGTTACAGAGCCTAATTAGGAACATGGAGCTTAGCTTTTTCGCCATCATTCTTCACTCTTGTTATAATATATAGGTTCAACCCGAATAATATACAGGCTATTGTTCTCACACACCGTTTACCAACGATTTAGTCTGCGGAGCGATTAAATTATCGGTCTGACACGAGGAGCGCGAATTCTGGCCTCGATGTAGAACACAATCAGCGGTTCCATGCCTAGAAGGAAATGTTCAAAGTTTCGATAACAGGAAAAATAAATCAATTACGACTGTACGCGTAAAGCAATTAAATTCACGTAAAATTTAATCTCGTTGAAAAAATCTCGGCACAGTCACGTCACGTGTTCTGGAGTCATATAAATCACCTGACAATGAATTAGCGTAATTATGGTTATAAACGTATATAGTCACAGTGTGAATCGCTTGTCTTGAGCATATGGCATGTATGAGATTATCTATGATGATGGAATCGAAAAATGGAAGAATTCTGTAATATGGATTTCAGACTATATAACATCTGATCTGAGCTTGGTCGATAGATAGATGTTCACTCAAAATGTGCAACGCAGACGCGGTTCGTTGAGAACGAGGCGATATATTTTTAAATCGAGAACCAAAATGAACGACGATGAACGTAGAAGGTATATAATTACCGCGAAACGTTTTCCGAGCTTCGTTCTTAAATCAAACAAATTATTATTGCACGTAGCAATTTCTACTAGGTTCTCTTCTCGGTCTCGATAATGAATTCTACAGTCGAGATAAACACGATCTTACGCTACGTGTCCAAACGCTGAATCATAGCGGTAATTAAAACTGATCAACTGTGAAAATTGCCGAGTGGCAATAAAGTATCATGTTATACAGTTCGATTCCCACGAGACTGCGGAGCAGTATATGAAAGATTTACCGAATACAAAGAGTAGAATTATTAATCTTGCTTCTCGATACAGAAACGACTCAACCGGACTGTTAAGTTTCATAGAACCGTGAAATTCGGTATTAGGTATCGAAAGTTGCAGGAGGAACTAATTTATAAGGCAAATCGGATACCAATGAAACGATCTCCAGGATAAACCAACGCTGTATTCTCAATCTAATTTCTAATTCCACCACCTACCACCGGACACCTGCATCGAACAATCGGTCAGTTTAGACACGTTGTAAGAACAGACCGATCAGAATTCTTATATACTTTAGCGGACGAGAAATCAGAGTTCAATGTCAGCATGATCGATCAAGAGTTTTCTATCGAATACCTTATAGAATAGATTTGTTCAACCGTGGGATTGACAGAAATAAACAAAACACACAAAAAAACGTAGAAGGAAGAATGGATATGCGCGATATCACGCTATACAAAAAACAAAGTTCAATTATCATTCATCATCCTTTCGTGAAAAGCGTACCCAGATTATTCGAGACAGCGGATACATGGGCGTTAGGAAGATTGAAAAATTCTTCAACAAACATCCTGACTTACTTCTGAGTGACTTGAAACGATTAGAGTTATGAAAAGTAGAAGGCGATTCAATTGTTTCATGTATAATCTGCTCGAAGTCACGCTTGAAACTGAAACTTTGAACCTGAATTTGTCAATCAAGTTCGAAGACTCTGTGCTCGACAATGACGAACAGAAAAAAAACGATCGTTAGCACTTAATTAAAATCTCGTCTTCAATTATGGTGGCATATGTGTCGCAATAGTAATTTTTTTATCAACTACTATGTTCAAGCCCGTTCATGATGGAGAAACGAAGCACGTGTTTATTGTTTTAATTGATGAACAGGTAGACTGAAAGCCCGGGGTTATTAGGCGTTGCACTACCGCACATCCATTTATTATAAAGTTAAGAAATAAACTAGTAGGAATAAAGAAATTGCGTGACCATGCATCTACATGTGTGAAATAACGTTAAGTGACTTATGCAGGCTCGTTAGTAAACGGAAATGTAACAGTTGCAACTAGCACGAGATTAATTTGCGAGCGCTTAACTGATCCAGTGCACTGAAATAGTTCCTACATCCATTCTTCTTTCTTCAGTGACACAGTCATCACTTATAAGTCCCAATCATAATCTCTGTAATCGTCACCTTTTCCACTCGTCTATCAGTATTTGAAAATGATTCAGTCGATCTGCAGTTCCATGGTTCTGCAGAAATTTTCGCCAATTTCCGCATCAAGACGACCCAATTGAGTTCAATGGTTGAAACCATACCGAGAAAAAGATTCGAGCCAAGGTGGGAGTGGCGACACGTCTGACGTCACACAATCACGTATACGCACGCCGAAGCATGAATCCGGTCTATCTCCATTTCCGCAATATGATCAAAGTTGCAGCGAACGAGGTATAGGCTGCTACCGCATGAGGGAAATGATCAAAAACGCCGTTCATTTTTCCAACTACCCTTTCGTGCCATTTCTACTTTCTTTTTATTCGACCAGTCGGACAATGCGATTTCGGATCAAACGCCTCGAGTGATTGTTGTACAGCTTGGCCTTCCGCTGAGCGCAACAATGTTCACCGGTAATGTAATAGCGCTTTAGAATTCGCCGTGACAATTTCTACAAGAATCGGAGAAAATCGTTACTAAAATTTCTATGGTAGTCGAATAGGAACAGCGATTCTGCATTGTTCGATCGTACGACATTAGGAAAAGGAAACCTCTGCGCTGTGCAAATTGCGATCAGACTCAGTTGCTTGAACGCGCGTAACAACCGACCACGTCGTGCCCGTGACTAACGCGCGCGGTGTTGATTAGACGGATAAATCTCTTTAGTCTATCCCAACTTCCGCTTTTATTACATTTATTAACCATTGCAGGTGTAAATTCATCTCCGCGAACTTGAATACATATTTCGCTCTCCACTCTCATCGGCTCGTTACCACGTCAAGACTCTCAAAGATTCACAGTTTTCTATTCTGGACCTCGGGCAGATGGTCGTAAATATATCGCATCCCATGAGAGCGTCTTAAAACTGCCGCGAAAAGACATAGAGGAAAGTGTATCTGGACCGAGGTCTCATTTCCGTATAGCTGCTGTCGCTAATTGCGAATGCGTACGAGATGGGGTCGAAGGTCTGCGATTAGAAGCCTTGTAAGACGGACTGTGAAGAAACTAGGCAATTACTAATGAGAGGCAATAAAGGTAACGGGGGTACCGTAAACGTAGAAATAACAATAATTTGGTATCTGCAAGCAATGAAGGAACGCAGAATTACACAGTTTACTTCGTTTTTTTCGTTTCGAATTCTCACCATACAAAACAGTTGCCTCACTTTACCTGACTGAATAAGGAAGCTCCGAACTAATTGATACTAAACCTCAGGATTTACTTTTTCGCTCGCGCCACGTTTTTTTTCTGACCATTTTTTAATCCGATTTCCGGTGACTAGCTTGAATCATGAACAATTGGGATGTAGAGTTATAGCTCGAAATGATTAGGTAGTATTTTTTTCTCTTTCGTTAAAAATGATAATCACAAAAGTTACAGGCAATTAAATTCTAGCAATTTCGCTATATAAAATCTATACCTTTCCTTCAATTTTGATTCAATTGAGAAAAGAACAAATATGACCTAATTATTTTTTTGCAAACTACTGATATATGAAATTTGAAAAAAAATATGTGCAAAATCCCAATTCTACAGATTTACCGAATTTTACTGTTCGCAAAGGGGAGTTCCGTCCTATTGGGATAATTAAATTAAAGACGAAGCAACCACTCGTCGCGATTGACCGCAACACCTGACTTCAAATGACTTCAACTAAAGAAAAAAATTCCTTCAAATTGACTTACTTCCACTGACTTCAAGTGACTTTGAGAGATTGAAACTTGTTTTTGATCCATGGTGGCCACTTTTTTTCGGGAAAAAAAATCCCCTGACTTTTCATGACCGGTTGATCAATTTTCCCTGACTGAAATTCTAATATTGTCTTAATTAGTGCTACAAGATAATACCCCCAATTCTGGATTTCGTTCTGATGCAAATTTATTAGGAAATCCAACAATGTTGGGACCAATTATATGACATTTTTTTATTTCCTGGCTGAATCATTTACGACACGTTAGCAATTTCTTTTACTTTTTCCCTGACCAAATTTGAAATTCCCTGACATTTCCCTGATTCCCTGACCAATTTTTGTTTTCCCTGACATTTCCCGGTTTTCCCTGACCGTGGCCACCATGTGATCAGATATGAATGATTGGTTATTAACGCAGGTATGCATAAAAAACTAATAGAACTAAAGTTCGCAGCCATAATTAGCAGCCAACGGTGCTAAATTCACTTGAAATGAGAGAATGAGGCAAAATTATAAAATTTTGTGAAATATTATGAAAAATGAATACTTTTCGAGCTTCTATAAAAATGATAGACCCAAATTTGTGCTTCGTAGTTACATTCAGGAGGAGCTTGTAATGTTTGACTGCTACGTTCAGCTTTATATAAAACTAATATATATCTGAAAGCACGCGCGACGATTAAAGTGGGTTGTGTACATAAGTATAATTCAGGAACCGGTTGAATGCGTATAGAGAATAAGTATATGGAGTAGTATATAATGGAATACGAGACGAGGATGTACAGGATGAGGGAGGGCACCCGTGAACCGGACCGAGAAAGAAGCGCGGGATAATACCGATGTTCCCACTGCAACTAGACACCTCGAATAAATATCAAATGAAATAGAAACGGTGGATAACTTTCCCAACTGCATCGTCGCGCGCGGTGCAGCACCGCCGATGACACATTTTTTATTTTATTCATTTCTTTATTACCGTCTCTCTTCCGTATCTCACGCCAAAAACGCGAGGCAACACAAACAATTTCTTTTACAACCACAGCGGTATCATTATCTGAAGCAAATATTTTCCCGTACAACAAAGTGCGACGATAATCGGGAATCTTTTCTAATAAATATCTCTTATCTACAGTTTACTCAATGGTTGTATCGACCAACATTTATTAGGTACGTTAAAGTCATCCCACGTGAATCAGTACCTACACGATATAAAAAAAGCCTCTCTTGGTTAAACAGAACACAATCCACCTCTGATAAAAAAAAGATACTGGATTTCAGATACAGACAAGACTGATGATGAATTCTTCCCCGTTAATGGAATTGCGAAATAATTGATTTGGCAGTTTGACCAAATACGGGCAATGACCTCTGGAAACTGAACTTGAGGCTGTTTTGCGTGTCCGGTATTAAACGGTTCTGCAATAACGAAGAAACGAATATTCATTCAAGTGTTCGAGAAAAAAATGATTATAAAATTTACGCAACAGTTCGTTAGCACCTTTGGCTGTTGAGTTGATTTCAATCGAACTGGGTGCGCCCAAGCCTCGAGCAAATTTATTAAACTGGTTTCATGGCAGTCGAAAATCAAACGGTATCAGGTGGTATCGATTGTGGTGAACTCTGGGGAAAGGGCAACGCGGCAGCATGTCCACATTACATGAATCAATTAAGATCAATGAAACCCCGGATTTCTCATTTATTCATTTAAACCGCTGAATTGCGTTTGATTGCTTTTCGAGACGGGTCTGGCTCGAAGAATTGCTCATTAGCTTTCGAGTAAATAGCTCTGTAAATAGTCACTTGCATACCGTTCATTTGTCGGCATATGAGATAATCCTGCCTACTCGCACCAGTCGGATTGTAACCAGAGACGGTTTGACCTGGTTTGAAGTTGCGAACAATTATGCCGAATTGCTAAGATTAAGTGGACGATAGATAGCGCGAATTGTAAGAGAGTTGGAACGTTTAAAAAAGAAACTCGAAAGAGAAGCGAAGAGATGCGAGGTCCATGACCGAACGAAATGTCCCCCCAGACTCTGAGGCCTCTTATACATCATTACAAAGAACGCGTGACAAGATTGTACCAGCTTCAAGAGTCGCGGAAACGCGTCTAATCCGCTTCATCATCGACTACACTTGATCTTCGATGTCGATCAATCAATATTAACGGTCCACCTTCCCTGGATACCGGAACAGCTGATGGCTGATAACTGACAACCAATCACCGAGGATAACCGTAGTATGAGATTCCTTCAGACATAGCAAACATAATTCCGCGGTACAACGCCATTCGCAATCGTAAAATGAACTGAAGCCTCGTGGTGCAACTGAGGAATGATTAATAGAAGAGTTGAAGTAACTGCTTCCATGTGGAAGAACGTCGTGTAGTTTAACGATTCAATCTTCTTTTTTATTCGTATGTAAAACGTTCATCGAACCATCGATGATATTTTTACATGAAGAGAAAAAAAAAGAATGATGACATGTTTTCGTCAGATTATATTCTCACTACAATAATATTTGGTTGTTTGGTTATCGTTTATGGAGTATTTCGGGGAATCCCACAAGTATTCGAAAATTGTTAGATATTATATATACATAGGGCATTCCATGCCAAATCGACCTGCCGGTGACCCTCGACCTCTCAGATCTGGTCCGCGATTTTTTGTCTCATTCTTTCGACTCTAAATAGCAACGAGATTTTTTTCAGATTTTTCAAAGAAAATTTGAGCGCGTGGTGAATTTTCCAAGTTTTTTTTTTCAACACCTCGATGGCCGTAACCGAAAAATCTGGAAAAAATTCTCAAAAAGCCTATGTCCAAAATAAATTTTTTTTACCCAAATTGCATAATGTCCAAGCTCTTCCTTCGACCTGATTTTTTAGCTTTTATCTATTTTATTATTATTTTATGAATTTTTTTTTTTTTTTGTCTGACTTTTATTCATGATTTACTGTGATTCAATAAATCCACGGTGCATTGATCTCCAACCAATCATTTTTTGGTAATTTTTTCATCGATAAATCTAAAAATCAGGTTGAACGAAAACTTTGGACATTGTGCAATTTGGGTAAAAAATTTTCATTCTGGACACAGGCTTTTTGAGAAATTTGAGAAACTTCAAAAATTCACCACACGCTCAAATTTATTTTAAAAAATCTGAAAAAAAAATCTCGTTGCTATTTAGAGTCGGAAGAATGACGCAAAAAATCACGGACCAGATCTGAGAGTTCGAGGGTCACCGGCAGGTCGATTTGGCATGGAATACCCCATATGCGCATATCTTGTTGAGTCACAACGACGTTGGCCTATTTCTTCGAACAGCCTTCATTGTCCTCGAAGTTGCTACCCACAAACGAGTTGTTCCTATATGGTATATACGTATACGGCAATGTCTTAAAAAAAAAAAAAAAAAAAAAAAAAAAAATTGCGCAGAACGCTCGAGGGTCGGCCATATATATGATTAATAAGCAATGAGTCGTGCATTTCTATATACATATACTTCCCGTCTTGAACACACTCTGTTAAATTGTACAATTGACGAACATAAAAAACACAAATTCTTCTTTGGAATGAATTCAGCTCCATTGAGTCAACTTATTTGTGACTGGAAATGAAATCCCGATAACAAAACCAAGGTGTCCCCTTTACTGCCAATGGCATATCGAATTTCCTGACGCTTTCCGGTTTTCCAGTTGAAAATTTCAACAAAAGTTTTTACTGCAGATTAAAATTGTTAATTTTATCTCGTAATTTTCTTTCACATAAACTCAATTACCAAATGTTTTTTTTTTTTCAATTTAAGGATTGTTAAATTTTAACAATTTGTCATCTTTCATTCAAAATAGGGTGTTTTTGGTTCAAATTTTTAGATGAAGAAAACGTGTCCATACAGTGCTTCAAGCGAATCGAACTGGGAAACAAATTTTGAATCGAAAAATTTAAGCGTGAAGCAGCCTTAATTTAATTAAAATGAGAAAATTTTCGAATTTGATCAATGTCCAAACCTACCAATAAACATTTTCATCCGAAGAAACTAATTGTAAGTAAAGTAACTTTAGGATCAGCTCGAGATTTTAGATATTTTCAAAAATTGTACAAGCTGTAGGTGAAAAATTGAAAAATTTCAAAATATGAGTCCGAATTTTCTGACAATTTACCGTTTGAAATCGTCAAGTTCCGTTCAAAAAATAATTTATTCAAATTTTTTCGACAAAAAGAGTGGGATACCAGAATTTTTACGATAATTAGCAGCCTGTGTATGAGACGATAAATGAACTCTTATCTCATAGCCGATGTTAAACGACGACGCGTCACTTACACGCTCTCAAGAATATATTATAGAGACTCGGAGATAAGTTGTTCCCTCGATTTACTCACACTGCGTCATCGTCACGAGACACGAATTAAAGCTCCGCTCAAAATCGATTCGATGACAACTCGACGCGATTTTGTAATTAAAATCACGGAAATATGAAGAAAGTAGAATCAATCCCGGTTCGTCATCCTCATAAAATTATTCCACAATATATATAATTTGAAGAAACGTCTCCATCAGACCTCGCGGTTTCATTCAAAGACTCGTTATTGATTCACATACTTTATTAATAACTGTGCAATCTATGAACGCATTGAAAATATTCCAACAGCTCTGCGATAATTAATTTCGACGAATTAACCATTCCGTAAGTGAGTGTATGTTTCCTAAAATTGATGATCTAATCAATCGCGGTTATCGTTATCAGTGAATCAAATCACGGATCTCCATATCTTTGAAGAAACAAAAATGATGACGTCGAATGATTATCTGGGAGGGGGCAGAATTTTAAGCTGCAACGTATAAGAAACTTGCCGGTGGTCGTTCGGGCCCAAGAAGGAATTGAATGGTGCCATGGTATGAGAGAAAAATTATGCGACAGTGCAGCGGAGAGTCCCACATGATATACTTTCTCGCAAACAGGACGCATGTATGTATATGTATACATTGATGCATGTGAAAAAAAAAAGAAGAAAGAGGAAAAAAGAAAAAGAAACCCATCAAGAACCAAGAACCGAACCACGTACAAGTGACTCACCGAAGTCTCTCATGCAACTTCACATTGCTTCCACAGACTTCTAGATACTCTCTGTATATGAACGTATGCTGATCACCGACCATATACGGTTCAGCTATCGCTTTGTCACGTCCTTTATAATTTCGGACAGTTATTAATTGCCTCTTTAAGATTGATAATTGTGCGCTTGGAACGCGAAGCAGATATAGATTAGAGGTGAGACGGTGTTGGGCGACGACCAAACAACCATCAGGTTTCTCACATTGACGAAATATAAATCAATAGCGTCGTGTCGCTTCGTCGTCGACCAGAACGCACTTTCATTTCCAACAAAGTATATTCTAATAAAGGAATTTTATTCGAAATCGTCTGTCTTGTGTCGCCTCGTAAACGATAGGATTCACGCAGTCTAGCCGGTAGCTCGTGAATCAGGTGACGTATACAGGGTGAATTCCTAACGACCCGTTGATCCGAAGTTGGCTATAATCGAAAAACGACCATTCGGGAACTTTAATTGGTTCAAAAATGTCTGAAAGCTTGTTTCCCGATTCTAATTCACCCTGTGCATGTATAATCTACGCGAATTAAGGCACAAATGCTTCAAAATTAATCGGTACTGACCTCGTCTTGAACCTCTGCGTGTCATCTTGACCGGCCCACATATTAGGCTGTGTGAGGACGTCAGGGGTTTTAATCGAGAGATTTAAACAATCGTTCAGATCGTTAGATGCTCTTGTTCACTGAGACGACTCTCTACTCTTCTTCTTCTTCGGGCTTATAGCACGTTTCTTTTCTTCTTCGACGGACTTTTGAGCCGAGATTTGGTTAATAAGTGTATGATACGCGGCGCGGCAACAACTCGAGTCTCGGTTCGCTGGTTGGTTGTAGAATACTGGAGATTGTGTGCGGAGTGATCGCGCTGCGCTGCTTACCCTGAACGCCGAGTCTCTGGTCTCTTGTCAGTGTGCGTCCGACGCTTTTACGTCGCGTGTCACACACGGTCGTGTTCACACGTGCGACTCGATTGATCCGCTGGACACGAATATGTCATTTTCGCAATTCGAATAATCGCGATTAGATCCATACGATACCATAACCAGAAACTATCACCGATACAGACTTTACGACGCTTTTTATAATTTTTTCAATTTCATTCTGCTGTATAATTCACGTGACGTCGGGACTAAAGCGTCACGTTACATGTCCCAACGCTCTAAATGTTTTGCATACATCTAAGTACTTTTAGCGACGTTAAGTATTCGCTGGTCACACACACGGGTATTTATAGTTTTTCGAGAGGGGATTCGAAGAGTGTCAATTGTTGCAATTTTTGACTCTACACCCCTCAAGTACCTACATTTGTGTAGTAAAGAATTTTAATTCAAAATTGGTACGAATGAGTCCTTCGGGGTGACTTTCGTGTGTACGAGGCTTTTTGGCCTGTACTTGTGTTGGAGACTCGCGTGTCGGTAATACCGTCGTGTTTCTGACCCACGCACCGGGCGACCAGACACTGTGTTTCCCTCTCGTAATGTGAATCAGAGAGAGAGCCAATAGGGCGGTAGACAATGCGTCACTGTACGGAGCCCGTACAACGTTACCGAGGGTCTAAGTACAGTGATTAGGATTCATAGAGAAGTTGGAGGAAACAGAGCGCGCGCCGGTTTTCCTAGGGGAAAAAAAAGAAATGCATACGCGATCGCGAGCAACGGCCTCCACACGCGTTTATCATATGCAAATGAAAAGCCACGCGGTTCTACTTCGCTTACATATTGTGTGAAATTTTTTTGGACCACGTGATCAAAGTTTATATCAAAAAAGAAAAATATTTTTTTACTATTCTCTATTCGTACAGAGTTAATTAGATGACTGCAGTAATTAGTTAATCAACCAGCACGAGATTTCGTGAATTTAAAAATAGGAATTCTAAGTAATTAGTCGCGTGTGCGTTGTTGGCACAGACGACTCGTCACTCTCGTAGACAGTTTTGTTTTTCTTTTTGTCTTCACCCCACGTATGAGGTCCGAAAATTGTGTTACACACGTTTAATGATTTTCTACCGAATGTTTAAACCGAAGGGGGATGCGCACGCGTCAGGATATTACATTGTGAAATATTCTCGTTAGGCAAATCCGTAGCTAAAAAAAGGGTTGGGCTCACAGGCGTTTGCGTCATGCACCGGCGGTAGAGCAGCAATTAGCGAGTAATTAGAACGTTAAATTGAACGGTTTGAGTCATTCCACTGCAGAGTTCGATCATGCAGTGATTTGTTAACGCTCTTTTAGATACGCCAGAGGATTAGAAAAAATTTAAACACGAACCAACTAATCTTATCTGAGCTACAAAGCTTGGCTTTTTCTTTTGTCTGAATATAATCAAGCCAAGGACATCGACTGACTATAATCAACGTATATATTCACCGAAAACGTTGTTTCTGATTTTTTATTTTATGTCAATCGTATCTAGTCCGAAGTACTCAAGAGATAATAAGAAAATTATACCATCTCAATATTATTTATCTGCGTCTGTATTCTTTTTCTCATCCCGTCATAAAACTAGAAGCAATTAACGATGGCTTCGATCATTTGATGCTGTGAATCATTTTTCGTTACACAAAGTACCTAGAAATAAATTATATATGGAAAATAATCGCTGGTCTACCGTTGTAACGAAACCGAAGTATCTTTTTTTTAATGATAATTTCATAGGTAATGGATCAGAAGCGCATTATGTTCAGTAGTAAAGTGTGAATTTAAGACGAGCGAAGAGACGCACGATCAGATCGCAGATCACGCGCATTCCGGAGTCTGGAGCAGAGCTGCTCGTCCTCTCCACGGACTAGAACTCTATAAACGGCTGTAGGCGAAATTCTGAAACGGTTTATACTCGAAAACGAGACGACAAACCGAGTACGACCCGAGTTTATACCCACTGGGGAATAAAACAAAGGAAAAAAAAAAATTAGAAACGCTTCGGCTCACTTTAGCTCCAACCGCGAAGCTTCAGCTGCACCGCGAACCAACGCCGCAATGATGTGACTCCGGTTGCTATAGGGGAACAGTCGAAGCGCATTGCAAACTTCTTTTTAAGTGGCACCGGATTTAATTTTAAAATCAATGATTCAGATTCGAATCCGTTTTTTTTCTCAATTTGTTTTTTTTTTTTAGTCAAATTCCAAAGAACTTTTGTGAATTTTTTATTCAAAATCTTTCAAGTTTTTTCAAATAATTTGTAAGCAAAATTTAGTTGAAGCAATAATTTTCAAGTTTTTAATTGTTTTTCGTACAATTTTTTTTTTTCCGTTTTTCTTCTTCGAATTTTATATCTAAGAAATATTGAAGCTTTCAGAATTAGTCGTTCTCATAGACAGTGGTTTTTTTTTCTATTTAAATCGATTTTTTTAGCAAAATTTTTCCCCTCTATCAAATTTTGAGAATCAAGTTTTCGGATCTGTAATCAAGATTTTCAATGAAATCGCGAAAATCGGGGTGGGCACGTAATGCGGTATGAAATTGAGGGCGTGTATGCAGTCTGCGTGTCGCAGGATCGGCAGATAGTGCATTGTCCTCGGGATTGCGGCGCCTGCTGCCTCACCTTCGCCAACGCGTGTCCAGAGGACTGGCCATATATGGCGGGGGCTCCGGCTCCTTAGCCGTCCACAATACAGATTCTAAGGCCTACGGCAAGCTTCTTAAATGAATCGCGAGGAGAGGAGGAGGGTTTATAACTCGATTCAGGAAGTACATATGTATACTCACTGGACATAATAGAATGAGACGTATGAGACGCTACCTCATTCGGATTAGTGATTAAACAAACTGACAGAGTTTTTAAATAGATTATAATCGCGATAAATTAGCATAAAACAAAGAAGCAAAACAAAAAAAAAACAATTATCGAGTATTTAATGTATCCGGTGGACTAGAAAGTTTTTTTTTTTTTTTTTTTGCTTCCAAATGAAGTCGAATAGTAGTTTCGAGATATGTAATTTATGAATCATGATTCGGTCAAGGTGAAATAATTCTACCGAACGAAATCGAACGCCGGGAATAATGTATAATTTTTTTTCAAATCCACGCGTGGGATGATAAAGCGAGATTTTTTAAATTGATGGATACCGTGTAGGACGCGCAAGTACGGTCAAGGTACAGACCGCTCTGAGCTTTCACTTTCTCTCTCGTTAGACGATCTATATTCAAGAAATTGCAATTTTTTTCGCAAGCGAATGGAATAAAATTACTGGTACAATTCAATTTCGCACCATTTTCTTTTTCTTTCTAATCAAATTACTGGATTGAAACGCTTTTTTTTTTTAGTCCTCAAGTTAGTGGGTGTCAATTTTCACTGATAACTTTAGGACTTCTAAGCTAATTACATCCGATACAGTATAAGCGAGTGAGCAAATACTCGGAGTACTAGGTACTCACAATCAGCTGATATTTGACTTACATATAAAATTACCCGATATCCACGGAACGACACTTGACACCCCCGGCTTTGCCGAGGCTGCAGGACCGGCTACAAGCACATAAAACGCATATGGCTTCCACGAGTTACTGTCCCGCAGGGGTGGATTAATTATTGAGGGCTTTACGAAATTGCTAGAGTTTACATTAAATATTCATCAACCTTTATACACGCAGGTGTCGATATACCACGTGTTCTAGCCTTATGTATAATAGACAAATATCGACCATATTTCACTTTCAAATTAAATCACCCCTTCAGAAAACAATTTTTTTTATCCTTCCTTCCGTTGCTTTGTATTGAATTTTCAAAATTTTGTTCTCATTTTTCTGTATTATACAGGGTGGCCAATTTCATGTGTCGAGAATGGGAGGGGCTTAAAGTGGCACAACTTTGAAACGGTCGGGTCTACATTTGATGTCAAAACGCATCTCAAAGTCGACAATCTAAGCTTCGGAATGCGTTTTTGACATAAAATCTACATCTAACCGTTTCGAAGTTATGTCACTTTAAGCCCCTCCCATTATCGACACAGGAAATGTGCCACCCTGTAGATAGAGAATTTTTTAGGACTTTTAGTTCACGACAATACAATAGATATTTATGTGGCATGCGCCGAAAGTAACTGTTTATTCGGCAAGGTTATGTTTTTCGTACGAGCCGTTGATTTTACCTGGCGAGCCGAAGGCGAGCCTTGTAAAGCAACGGCGAGTACTAAAAACATAACCTTGCCGAACAGTTACTTTCTGCGCGCGCCCCATACATTATTTTTTACGGAAAAGGCATTACAAAGTCACTCCGACGCCAGTTGAGTTCCGCACGAACTGCGTATAGAGAGGGGGTAACCTGCGGTACAAAAACTTTATTCCGCAACTTTGACGTGCGCACTTCGAACTGCGCATCAAAGTTGCGGAATAAAGACTTTATACCGCAACTTTGAACTTAGCGGTATAAAGTGCCCTTTGCCGGAACGAAAACAGGCGTCAGAAAGTGACTTTGTAATGCCTGTGCCGTAAAAAAATAATAATTGTACGAATGAATAGAAAAAAATTGAAACTATCCCAATTTTTTTCTTTTTCCTTTAATCTGAATAATAATGAATGAGTTTCATAGTTTGATTGTAAAGAGAGAGAGGGAAATAAGGGATCGTCCAGATGATACATGGCAGCGCTATCTATGATCAGAGTCGGGAACTTTTCGAGGAAACGCAGTAACTAAAGAAGACTTTCTTTAAAATTCAAGATTCTCTGCTGTACCGGGACGTCGGTAAATAGAATATAGTAGACAGAGTCCTTGAGCTGCGGCGGTAGAGATATCGAGTTAAAAATAAAACGATTCCATACTCTTAATGTTCCTACACGATAAAGAACAGGATAATTGAAGTGGAGAAAAAAAACCTTACAGACATACTTCAGCCTATCGCATCACGTTATAGTTTTACAGACTATAATAAAATTTCGAGAAGGGATACAATTTACGAAGCTATATGTCAACGAATCATTGTCAACGATATTCGTATTCTGTATGAAATTGAACATCATTATTGATTCTAAATCGAAGTATAGAAATTCAAGAGAATTTATTGCACGAAGTAAAGAATCCGAGTACATATTTTTTGCAGTAATTCATAATCGCGATCGAATGATTGCCAACATTAAACACAGACAGGAAAAAAAAAATAGAAGTAATCATAATATTGATAGAAGTGACTAATACACCTCGACCATTATCCCGTACCTATACCTAGATTCCTAATACATACAACTAAGACGTGGCAGTTGAGTCGACTCCTCAATCTACCGTCTCGCATGCAATACTTCAAAGTATAGCGAATATGAACTCATCTTTATCGATGATATTACCGGTTATAGGTACATAAAATGATTCAGAGATTACATCAGCCTAATAATCGATCAAATACATATATCCGTGCCAAATTGTGCTTCATTGCGCGGATAATGATTTGAAATGAATATTCGAACGTTATTCCCCCTCCCCTCCGCTCCGCTCGCCCGACCAACGACTCTGCCCAACGACGCCGGCTGACGTTGAAAAAAATGACAGCAGCAGCCTTCGCCCCTCACGGTTACTTTTGCGTGTATAGACCAGACGGTTCGAGGCAGCAGCACCTGTCCATCGGTCATTGAATCCTGGCTGTTCGCGTATCCTCGCTACGAGTATGCCTACATAGACTGTCTCGTGAATAATTTCTGCGGACTATGGAATAGACGACGTCAGGCGTCAACGATGGAAAGAATTTTTTTATCATTTTTAATGGACATGTGCCGATATCGCGGTATCGAAGTTCAAATAAAACCGTCTATTTGGCTCCTTCTACTTTCTTCATCTCCTCTCTCTTTCGGGTCTCATTGTCCCTTTTTTTTTGCTCCTGGAAATAGCGGACTAGCCAAGATCTGGCTTTATCCGGTTAGCACCGACCTTCGCCGGATTCCTCAGCCGGAAGCTAACAACTTTGCTATTCGCATTGTTTACGATATACGTGTAACCGATTTATCGCACAGATTCATTTTTCATGTTCGAGTATGCGTGTAACAGTGTCTGGGGATTGACAGACAGTCATTTAATCGCACCTCGTTGCACAAACAAAGAACTGTCAGTCTGTGACTCACGAGGTTGACTAGAAAACGGTTTTCTAGTAGATATGATAACGAGCTAGTTGATATATTTTTTCTAAAATTACGAAAATAGTATCGCGAAAATAGGAATTAGCTATATATTGAACGGAGAAAAATCCCCCACGGGACGATCCTGTGTTGAATGTATCGAGCGGTCCACGTTGGGACGGATACTGGCGAGATTTGTCGGTAAATAAATGTATAAAAATAGACAATACTAACTTGCTCGAGTTGCGTACGCCGTCCTTGAGTCCTTGGAAAGTGCCGGTGGACGTCATTGTATAGAGATTTTTATTTTAAGTACAGAGAGTCTGTGATAACGACGAGAAGACTACGGTGATACTCGCTCACTCGCAACCTGACAAACCACGACTTTTCCTAGCGAATGAAATCAAATACCATCTAGAGAACGCGATTGGACGGTTGGGAAGCGAGGAACTGACGTCACTACGCTAGTCAAAGTCGTCGAAAACGCGGCAAACGAACGGAAGCGGCTTTGACAACGCAGTGGAAGACGACTATTCCCGTCGAGTTTCTCGTCTGTCGGACTCACACGATCCTCGTTTGTCAGATGCATTATGAATTTATACACAACGCGTATACACACACAGACGAATACAAAAAGTTGATAAATATGGTGACGATCAAAGTGAAACTTTAGACCGTTTATATATCCATCCGCATTTTGGAGTGAGATTTAAAAAATTCCATCGTCTCGCGGGAGCGTAAAGATCGAAAATGTTAAACCAGGCGGTAGTCGAGGCGCTCTACTCGGCAACGTACATAGAAAATTATTTAGACTGTGTTGAAAATCTGCCAAACGATCTTCAGAGACACGTATCGAGGCTGAGGGAGCTCGACGCCACTTGTCAAAGTAATTTATTTATTTATCAATTAAAACTTGGATATAAATGAATAAAAATTTTGAGGTTATAACGGCACGACGCCTTCGCTCATTCGGCGTCTTTTTATTCCCTCCGTTGTTTCACTCCTCTGAAGTTATCGACGGTGTTTTCGCTGTTTTGTTTTTCCCAACTTGAGGAAATAACGCGATTATCGTTCACACAGGCTATCTGAGAGACGTGGATCAACAGCAAGACATCCTCCGAAGCGACGTCGACGTGTCTACCTGGAGACGAGCCCTCCTCAAAGTTCAACAGGCACTGATAGCTGCGCAGGAAATCGGAGACGAGAAACTGCAGATCGTCCAACAGGTTCAAGACCACATTGAGAATAAAACGCGACAGCTAGACTTGGACTATCGCAACCTGGGTAAAGAAAACTCGACTCATAACAAATCCGCGATCTTTATTTTCTTTAATTTCTTTAATTCTACTCGACAGACTTTGGAAAGGAGCAAGAAACCGCGGAACCGGCTCGAGATTCTAACTCCAATGTGAGCACGGCGACGACTGGGGCGGCAAACACGTCCGAGAGGCAACCAAAAAGGGCGAGAAGAACGAGAACGGAGACCCTGGTCGAGTCGGCACACGCCATGGACATGATAGTGCCGACGGAGACCAGATCGGCCACTCTCTCCGCGGCGAATAGCGGGACCCAGAAGAAAGCTGCGGCGGCTACTGCGGGGAAGAAGAAGAAGAGGAAGTCTAGACAAGGGGCGCAGCAGAATCAACATCGAGAAGACACTCCGCCACCCGCCGAGGACGATCTGGCGATTGATCCCGACGAGCCGACCTATTGTCTCTGTGATCAGATATCGTACGGGGAAATGATCCTGTGCGATAACGATCTTTGTCCGATCGAGTGGTTCCATTTTTCGTGCGTTTCGCTCAGTACGAAACCCAAGGGAAAATGGTTCTGTCCTAAATGCAGGGGGGATAGGCCAAACGTTATGAAACCTAAGGCTCAATTTCTCAAGGAACTTGAGAGGTATAATAAGGAGAAGGAGGAGAAATCATAGCGATAAGACGAAGGGAGAGCATCTGGTTTTTTTTTTCTTTTATTGTGTAAGGAATTATGTATTATTTTAGGATTGTAACGAGCGTTAAGCGTCTTGGGAGAATCTTTCATTTGATAATTGAGTTTACTGTTGAACCATGGAAAAATCTTTGGTCTCTAATTGGCTTAATTCATCGTATAAGTTGATCTGTAGAATTAAGTGAGTGCATATTATTTCGTCGTTCTACACATGGCGTAGTTTATAATTAGGTAATTATTTGTTCATCTTCAGTGTTAATTTTCACACGAAAGATTTTTGTGATTTTGGTGAAATTCGTATTTATTTAGAAGTAACACACATTTAATTGCTACTAATACTATTTAGCATTATGAAAAAACAAAGGAGAGAATTATGATATTGTGAATGAAAAATGAGAGATAGAATTTGATGTATGGGATTATGAATAAAAATGTTGTACTATATAAAACACGATCTGTTCATCAACCGAAAGTGACAAAGTCACAGATTTAATAATTTCGCGGTAAATAACGAAGTGAAGAGAAAAAAATACGTATTTTTCCAAATTAACGATTTTATCTCTCAATCAAACGTGCGTACGATTGTACTATCCTTACGTACAAAACACTACCGATTACAGATGGTGCTATGTAGGTGTAGCCGAGCGAACGTAGATTTTAAATAATAAATAAGATATTTATTCAAACGTTGAATGAACATTTCCTATACCGTTGACATCCAAGAATATCATATATTTTTTATACTTTTCTCAGATTTTAAAAGATGTGTGTCGTTGAATTCCACAAGGAAAGATCACCGTGGGCTGGATTCGCAAAAAATTCGACTTTTTTTCCTTCTGGACCCGCGCTAAGACTAAGAAAAATTGCATAACTATAATTAAAACACAATTCTAAGGATGTGGGGATAATCAAAGTACTGTCTTGATCATTCATACGATAATAGGCGATGATTCTAGTCTTTTTGTACGTGTTGTTGTAATCTTGAGGAGCAATAATTACCACAGATCAAGACTGTACGTTGGATTATTTCTATATCTTTAGGATTGCATTTTCATTATTGTTGTGCAATTAATCTCAGCGCCAAAATAAAACAAAAATCGTATCCAATGACACGGGAACTAGTTTCGTCAATGAACAATTTCGCAGATCCAGCGAACCCACATGCGTGATATCTCCTTGTCTAGTGTATCAAAGAGAGGCTCACATGCGTACATCACCGATTTAATTCAAACTTGTAGTATGCCAAGTTCATGCATAGGAGTGTAACTGCGGTGGAAGCAGCGAGAAGCAATTCTAAGTTCAAATAAAGGACGAGTTTTCAGAGCTAGATCACAAAAAACGTATAAAATTATGCGTTTTCCATGTAAAAGATTCACTGATTACACTTGATTACATCTTGAATGAAAAACGAACAATGCATTGTTGATTCTGTGGTCTTGCGATTCGAAAATTACTCTCTGAAAAATCCGATTTTGTTGAAATTACAATTCTAGGCATGAATTTGCAGACGCCACAAGTTCAAGTTCGAATTAAATCTGCGATGTAGACGCGTTTGAGCTGCTCCTTGTGACAGTATAAGAAAAGTAGCTCCATAGTCTTTATCTAAACCTAGAATAAATCGAAAAAGTCTCATCTGCGGAACAATTGTGCGATACATGTACCGGGAAAAATCCTGGATACATCGGTTGTTCATAAACCGCGCGAATGCGGATGTGTTCCGAAATCGATGTACCGTTACATTTCGGAATACATCGCAAATAACACGCGGCGTCTTGAACTATGTTGTGTTCATCCAATCACAGCCTGGTTCTAGCTGAATTAACGATATGTAGGGGTCGCTGTATCTAGACTCGAGCTGTGATTGGCCGAAGCCAGAAACATGCTTAGAGTTGAGTCCGCGGTCAAACGATGTAAACAAAAGTCTCATTCAACCACGCATGCTGTTACTGTGCTTGTTGCAGCGTGTTTATTAAGTCTTACTTAAGGCCTGAAAAAGAATTTTTCCAAATATTAAAAAAATTGTCTGCTGTACTGGTTTCACAATCACGAGAATACGAGAATCAAAATAAATCAGTTTTTACGTACACTTTATGCTATTTCGTATTCACTGTCTTCGTTTACCTAAAAACTGAACGCGACGTAGATATTCGCCATTTGCCTGCAGAAAAATGCTGCCAGCAGTCAAACCCGGAGTTGATGTAAGTTGATGTGTTTTGCATTAAAACCTTCTTTTTTTCACTTGGCGCGAGACGCCACCGAGTCTCTTGATTTTCACGCCATAATGAGATTTGCGACTGTAAATCGCGATCTTTACATTCACAGTTCAAGATGACGAAACACCAAAACATGTCTAATCTAGATTGGGATGTTCATTGTATCGATGCACCATCTGGATGAACTACTGAGAGTAGGTCGTCTTTACTCACACGGACGCATAGGCGACCTGCTGTCAGTAGTTCAAATTCTGCCACCAGGTGGAAATACGCCCCTATCGAATATCCCAAAACTACTTGATCATGCTTTGAGGATAAATTTTGTTCTTTATTTGTAATAATAGTTATTGAATTAAGTATTGTCAAAAAAGTTTCTGCGCTTCTTGAAATTTATTTCAATTTCTTTTCGCATTGCAGCTTCTAGAGCACAAAGTAAAGCATAAACCTCTGGATGAGGGAGAACCTCATGATGAGGTCAATCCTGCCGATGTGAGTACTTGATTGTTTATTTTTTATGCCAATGAGACTGTAGTAGTAGTAAACAACTTGTGATAGCATCTCAAAATTATGCTCTTGACTCTACTGATGACATTCAGTGAGATTGTAAGATTCTGTACTCCTAAATATTGCAGTGCCTGGAGCAGAAATTCAAGAGAAGAGAAGACAAATTCAAGATGATTGATGGTCTTCCTTTTGGTGTGACTGGTAATGCGATTTACACACACGCGGTAACTTTCCATTTTCAGCCTCTTCACATCGGTGTAACAATTTTCAAACGTAGTTTTGACATTTTTTCATCGCACATTACAGTTTCCTAAGCACAATTTCAAGTGTAAGACTCTAGTCGACGAGAGTCTTCAAAGAATAGATCCGTGCCCCGTCATTTGGACACTCTTCGACCAATTTAACAAACGACTTTTCAATAATAAATTGAAAAGTGTGAAATTAGCGTTCGGCGATACGATGACCTGGTGAGTATATTTTTATGAAAAAGAATCCATAAGCTCTGTGTGGTTTTGGTTTTGTCAGCAATTTGTCCTCGTTTCACAGCACTGCTAGCAAAATAACATACAGGCATTCTCGGGGAAAACGCGGATCCACGATCAAACTGAACCGCCGATTGTTCAACATGAGGCCACGCAAGGATCTGGTTCAGATTCTATTGGTAAATCTTGAAAAATTCCAACGTCGTCTTCAGTATGAGCCTCTGTCAAAGTTGATTTTGTCATATTTCAGAAAGAGATGATCCACGCGTACATATTTCTCACTCAGGATACCAAGGAGGGCGACGTTGATCATGATTCGCAGTATGTTGAACACGTCAAGAGGATTGATAAGCTGGCTGGTACTAGCATCCCTGTAAGTGTGAGATTGCAAGCTATATATATATACACATTTTTTTTCACTGATTGATCATAGAAGCGAAAAATTAATATTCATTGGTGTTATTTTATTTTATTTTTTTCTAGTTGTGGTCCGTTTCATCGTTTGTACATATTTTTAACGACTTTCTTTCAAATATTTGTAAGCTTTCTAGAGACCACGGGTTCGACGAAGAGGTGAAACAGTTTCTTACGCATTGGTGGATGTGCGACGGATCTTGCAAGAAAATTGTGAAGCGTTCCATGAATGCTTGTCCGGGACCTCAGTGCTTATGGTGGGAGGATCATGTTCAAACATGCGGCGGGAATTTCACGAAAATTCGTGAGCCAGAGAAACCGTCAAAGGCAAAGAAAAGGGTGCAAGCCGACAAAGACTTGTGAGAATTATTTTCAGATATTCCACGTTCATATTTTTCAGAGAGAGAATTTCGATAAATAATCGTATAAAACTTTTTGAAATTGTTCAGAAGAACTCGCATCTAATTTTCGTAGATAATCTTGTCATTTTCTATTGCCTCAGGCTTTTTGCTACGATATACAATACAATAATAAACTATAATTATAGAATCGTCCGCTGAAATTTATCGTTCGCGAAAGAAAGAAGTATCTATCATCAAAGATGCAACAATTTTAAATAGTTGAAACTTCTATTTTGTCATCAGCAAACTGCCGGAACGGTCAACAACGGAAAATAAAACAAGAGAACTACTAAGTCCACAAAAGACTGAGAAGATGGGACTGAGACCAAGACAAACATAAAAACTGTTCTTCTTATCTATTACTCGAGTGATTTCACGTTTTCACATTACACAACGTTACTATGTTACCTTTTCATTTTTATTTTGTAAAACCAAAATCTTGCCCCTCGAAAACGACGAGGGATGCAACATGTTAACTATCGCTGATTGCTTCTCGGTATTTTTTCTTTATATTCTACTATATTGAATATTCCATTGATTATCGTACTTATGAGAAAATAGAACACTATGTATATTATTATATACATATTTCTACTTTTTCAAGACATAGAGAAAGTATATACTCATATTTCTCCTTTGATTTTCCAAACACTCAATTTCTGTTCATCGCTTAATTTTCTTCAACACCGATCAGGGATTTGCTTCTTTAAAAAAATGATTGGATAACAATATTTCTGTACAGAGTTACACAGTGTTTATCATTCCCACTTTTATATGGTATATTGTTAGCCAATAATAACGACTTTGGATTATATTGTTTCATTCAATTTTTATTTATTGTTCCAAACTCGACATGGGTGGTCCAATAAAAATAAAAATATACAGCTGTAAAAGCTATACTGGATTCTGTATTCTGCAAATACGTACTTTTCTATCTTCGGTAGTAAAAATGTAAAACATTGATTGAGATCGATCATAAAATATTTTTATACTTGTTGACAATAAACGAAAACTCTACCGCAAGTTATACTCCCTAAATTCCATAAACCGAATAAAACTTCAGTCAAATCCTATCTCTGCATTAAAATGAAATTAATCATCAAAGAAAATTTGATGAAAAATTGGTATTTGTAATGAAAGAGGTATCACAAACTCTACATCATCACCATTAATCGATTAATAAGAGTTCCTCACATTTCGGTAGCCTGAGTAGATTAATGCTACGTTGAATGAACGACGATCAGTTTTCGGATATCAGCAGTCTGAATAATCTATCAGATCATAGACATCCACTTGAGTGAATCAACTGAAGCCGGTCTTCTGTATCGTGTTGGGCGATACCTAACGTCAGCGGGGATCTTCGTTATTGCTTTCTTGGAAGTTGAGCCAAGATTGTTCGACGACTGTGGCGACCCTTTTTTCGTACTCTCGTTTATTCTCCTGGTACAGCTGTGCGGCTAACGAGTTTGCCGGAGAGTTTGGATTCGGCTCATCGAGTAGAGACTGAAAAACATAGTTTCTAAATTCTTTGTAATGTTTGAAAAATAGAATCGCCACACATAATCGGGCACAAATATTTTTAAATCGGCTTATTTATCGACGCAATGGATTTAATTGATGTCCGTTTTTATAATATATATTATATTTATTTTATTTAGATATATTATAGTCATAAAAAAATATTGATTTACATTTTATTACGGCTTTATATCGTTTTATATGTGGATTATCACGTGGTATTTTACGCTTTGGATTATTTAGAGAGCAATTAATTTTCTAGTACGTAGTTTTGTGACTTGAAGAGAATGAATAGTAACGGCTCGAATACTCTAACACAATGATTTTATTATCAATTAATACGTATACCTCTGCTAAACAGTGTAAAATTAACGCTGCGCACATTTATCGGGGAAAAAAAAAATAATAAAGAGTTTTTAGTACATAAATTGAAATTATGCATTTTATTATTATATATGTATGTATAGTATATGTATATATAGATGAATTTAGGTAATATATGAAGTACTAAAATTAAATAGAAGTACAACTCTGTGCCTGCGTCGTAGAGTGAAATTGCTTCTAGCACAGAAACAACAAAGCTACGTAATAATCATACCCTAATATTAGATACTTCTAATTTCGTGTTCCGAATACAGAGTGGCCATGCAAAAAGAAAATCAAAAATCATCAGAGATTCTATGATTCTTTGAGGCCTTCCAAAACGCAAAAACTCTGTTTTATTCTCACCACTTTATAAGGATTCTAAACTTTAATATTATCAGCCTTTTTAAGGCGTACTTGTTATTTTTTTTTTCAATTTCTCTTCTTCCTCTTTAATAATAATGTCTAATTTTATTTTTCTCTTTTTCATAAATATTATATGTGATACTTGGCGCGAAAGGGACTCTGAAATAAAATCCACACCTCAAGACAAGAAAAAAAAAACCAAAAACAATGAACGACTTTAAATTTTCGAATTTTCAGGTCTTCATAGTTTTCATTATTTTATGGCCACCCGAAAATATTGAATAAATAAATAGACAATTTAATAATAATTTATTAGACAACATTGTAAAAATTCGGTCTAATGTTGCACACATTGCATTTCTTGAATATAGAGAGGTTCTCGGGTTGTGACCCGCCAAGTTTGGGTGTCAGCTCGGTGGTAAAGCCCTCAACGGCTGTAAAATCTTCCTCCTTATCTGACAATCATTTGCTGAACTATACAGCGACGGCGACAAGTACAGTTGCCACTAATCCACAAAACTTTGTTCGACGCAAGCCTTCACTCGCTTCTCGTACTCGCGTCGATTTTCTTTGTAAAGCTGAGCTGCCATCGAGTTGGCAGGAGAGTTTGGATTTGGATCACTCAACAGCGACTGCAATAAGACGAGTCGGTACTTGTTAAATTTTCTCAATGTAATTATATGTAACAATATTCAATTTTTTTTTTTCAATGATCGTTATGCACATTGTTTTGTTCAAAAATATAAATAAAATAAAATAAACAAAAATTACTTTGTACACAGTTAATCAAACCGTATTAAATTATTGTTAATTTTATACACAGAGAGACACAGGCATGGTAGTAGTGACAAGTTAGACAATTTCAAATTGCAACCGCTGTTAAGCAAATTTAAAAAAATAAAATAAATAAATAAAACCAAAAATAAGCAACAATCTCCTCCGAGTAGCACCGAACTCTTTATTTTTATAAACCAGCTGGTTATTCTCATGGTTGTGCAATTTTGTTGATCCAAAAATGACAAAAAAAAAAAAAAAACAAAAAACTCCCCTGTATGGATGTCAGAATGGCAGATACGTCGTACGTCGGACTCCAACGATTTTGCAATATGTCGAGACAGATACCTCCGTCGGCGTATACGTTCGGGTGAAACATCTTACTGACAAATCTAACGGTTGGTGGTTTATTTGGATATTCCTCGGTGAACTCTATGGTAAGTTTAAACGTCCCGTCCTCAAACGGAGTGTCGTGCGGTCTGTAATTTATAGGACCAAAAACAAATTTACAGATGCTTTCTTTGGGTCAAAGGTGAAAAATTCAGGATAGGCTCAAAATTCCGAATCAAAAAGTACCGAAATAATGTTTTGCACGTTTTTTTCAAGCAAGCATTTGGCAAAACTGAGCGAAATTCTTATTTCGGTTACTTTTAAATTCGGAATAATGGCCTCTCGGCGCATAGTAGTTTGGAATTTTGAGCCTGTCCCAGAAATTCTAAGCTCTAATTCACCCCTTGCTATTATTGGGTCAATGTTTGACCTCTGAGAAATTGCAATTAGCCAAATGCACAATGTCGAGGTCAGGAGATTGACGACCAAATCCCACTACAAATGTAAATAATGAAGCAACAGTCATGAATTATTCAATAGACCTTGAGAAACTAAATTCGCGGGACAGTCGTCGGATCAAAAGTAATCGATGAACTTGGCTCCTCCCTGGCTGGGATTATGAGTCAATACAATAATAACATTCTGTTGCATTGTTTCAACGGTTTGTTTTATACGGTCAACAAACACAGCAGAGAAATTAGGGAATCGGGTCAAGGTGGATCGTAGTTGCCTCGGAATCTGTGGCGTGAAAGAAGTCTTACCCAAAAATAACAGCGTTCCAAATCATGATATTATTGTCAGTGGGCGCACCGGACACTCCGGTAGGTGGGTCTTCCTGTAACCTGGAACGATATAAAAACCGTTTATTGCTTTCTCCATCGCCTCGACTCTCCTGAATTTTTGGAAGCCTCTAACATACGTGCGTCACGTCAATCATGACTCACTGTACAAATGACTGTTCAAAGCAACGAGGAAATTGATCGAATAAAGGAAGATAATCTGTTACCAAGTTTTCTCGTCATCGTCGTCGTATTGTTATGGACAAAAACAAGATTAATAAGCGAGTAAAAAAACAACAACACATATTTCCTGTGAAATTCAGGTCAATGGCGAATAATTTTCAATAGACAAGCGTACTTGATTTGTTGTTGGACTGAGAAGTAGGTTAACTAGGTGGCCAGTGGCTCTTTTTTCCTCTATCGAGTCATGACGCAAAATTACAACATCAGATGTGCCCGTTGTACGATGAGCTACTGGTCACAGACTGTCATTTTTTCTGTTGTTCATGTATCGTATAGGTTTCGTGGTTAGTAGCTCTTTGCTCGATCACCTCACGGCCTTCTAATAATAATTTTTGGAGCACCGAAGTCACGGTGACGTTAGCGCGACCTCGTGTGTATGAGTGAGTTAGCATGTGACGATGTGATGAATAAATCGCGAGTTTATCGTTACCGGATCAATCGCTGCGACGGGTTATCGAATATTCGTTCCCTCACCTTTTGAAGTCCCTCATGAGTCGTCTTCTAGCGGGAGTGGACATCCCTTCGGAGTTTTCTGTGTCTCTACGTACCCGAACGAACACTGCACAAACGGTCTGAAGGGTTTGGACCCGAACCTCGAATGCCCGCGATCTATGTAGACCGTTCCTCGAAATAAAATGAAAATAAAACGAAAGAAAAATAAGGAGACTCGTAACTCGCGGTGGTCCTTTACGTGTCGCGAACGCGTAGACGAGGTCGAGTGAGCATCCGTTGTTTTCTGCTGCGTATATCTCCTCCTCTCTAGAGCCCGAAAGCTGGCGGGTCTATGTGTGTGATACCGTTATGGTTGGGAGATAGTTCGAGGTAAAGTTTCTCGAATGATCTTCGTTTAATTCGACACCAATTATTAACCCGAGAGTGACGAAATGTCAGAATTTTACGCATCCGATGTGCACTAGATTGTTAAAAAAAAAATATATTTGTATATATAATATCCGTGTCACAGACGGAACGAAGAAAGTCTATTTCTTCCTATACTAACGAAACTGAGGACAGAACGACAGTCGGACACCCGAGGTACAGCAGTACGATTTTCGCTATTCGCATCTTACACACCGAAACTCTGACGTCAGAAATTGGAATTTAAATCAACCCTGCCGACCAATCATTTTCACGAACAAGACCAACTTCACGGCGAAACCTAAGCCGAAATCACACCGCAAACTACATCCATGGCGCTGCGAGCGGAACGGCAGTACCAACGACTAACGTCGAGGGCGCTGAGTGACTCTGCGTGATCTGCGCGAAGGCTGCTGCATCTATGCAGGCGTGTATGCTGGGTTGCCTGAAGCGAGGCGCAAGTCAAAGCTTCGAATCCACACAAGGAAGAAGAGTCTATATCATGTAGATTACACATTATTGATTGAACTTGGAATAAAGAAATAATGAAACTCAATGATAATTGTTTTTCTTGTTATTTTATTTGCTCTACAATCAAATTATCCACGGGAGCTGATTTCAAATACTGTTTCTTTGATATCCATCTACTTTTCCCCTATTTTAGTTCTCAAGTATTCTCACAAATTCTCAAATTACCAACTGATTTTCAGATTCGAATAGAAGCAGATTGAAGAATTAAAATTTTACTGACAAGTTGGGAATTTACACATTTTATAAAATTGGTATTATTAATCATTCAGTAAACTTTTCGTTTGTTTTTCTCTTTTGGGTGTGTTTTTGTCCAGTAGACAATATTTTGTCCAACCTTCGTTGTTGATCGTCAATTACAAAAAAGGTTGGTCAATTTTTTAAAACCAGGTGAAGTTTTGGGAATGTAAACTAACTCAATACCTATTGTGCAACCGCAACGAGTCTACGAAAACTTGAATGTCAACAATTTGATTCTCTTTATCGTATGTGCGCCCACCACATCAATGCTAAGTATAATTAAGTTGAACACACGGCTTTGAGCGTGTGACGAGTCAACAAACTTTACAAATGTAAATTGTATTCACTCGAATATCGTTTGGCTCGAATTACTCTCAGCGACTAGATTTAAAATCGTAAGATTGATTGAATGAATTTAGCGCCAAACGCGGAATACTGTTTGAATCGGGTAAACAGCTGCGATTATTATTCCGATATAAATTACGAGAAAACAGTGAAATAACACCGACGACACTAATCCCCGGTCCTTATCAGCTAAAGTTATGAAGGCTACAAACACACGATAAGTGTATATGTGGTTACACAACGACGCTCGCGGGGTCCTCCATTATTCATCAGATTCCGCGTTTGTCGTCGTTCTACCATCGGCTCGATAGTACCCCGTTTAAATTATCACTTTCCTCCAAATTTATTCTCTCCATTCTTTATTTCACCTTCGTCAGAGCCGGCGAAATCGGTCATCGATGGCTCTGAGAGTTTCGTGGACTAAAAAATTGTTTACTCAAATTTCGGCGCAATGTCTGGTGAGTTTCGTAAACTTTTCTTATCAACCTACGACACACTGACTGATTCGCATGGTATCTAGCATTGACTGTATCAAACAACTGATCTACGATACTGTAGACCGATAAAACCATCTGGATTGTCTTGATTGGAGCTTGTCATCAAGCGTCCAACGATTTATCAAGGTTTAAGCACAACAATTTGGCTTCTCAGCATTAACAGTTTTTTCTTAACGCATCTACATAGACGGGCAAAAGTAAATTCGGCACCACGACGGCGACCGGATATGGAGCTCCAACGTTTCCAACTATTGCTAGCAACTTCACGGACGAGCTAAAGTTCACCAATGCAGCATCGTACGAGCCTGTACCAATATATCGAGTGTTGGACTCGAAGGTTGAAAATGAAGCAATTAGAAATATCGAGGTTTGCTCATTTGCACAAATATTATCCATCACGATAATACATTCAGCCGTTAACGCGTGAATTTTATATTTTATCGAAAGCTGGAGAAGGAGAAATTTACAAAAATGTACAAGGACATGGTGACCATAACTATCATGGACAAAATACTCTATGAATCTCAACGGCAAGGCCGTATTTCCTTCTACATGACGAATTCGGGTGAAGAAACTGTGCAAATTGGATCTGCTGCTGCTTTCAGTTTGAATGATATAATCTACGCACAATATCGAGAGGCTGGTGAGTATTGGATCAACTGTCCCAAACCACAGGTGATCAAAAACGAAGCACTAATACGCGTAATTTTATATCACAGGTGTCTTGCTCTGGCGTGGCTTCAAGCTGGAACAATTCATGAATCAATGCTACGGCAATCTCGAGGATAATGGAAAGGGGAAACAGATGCCGGTTCATTACGGTAGCAAGGAATTAAACTTTGTGACCATTTCTTCGCCGTTAACGACCCAACTGCCCCAAGGTATATACTTCCTACCATTCATCTGTATCAATCAATAACATATGAGTATCTCAAATGAAACAATTATGAAACAGCTGTTGGAGCCGCGTATGCGTTGAAACGGTCAAGTCCTGACCGTTGCGTTGCAGTTTACTTTGGGGAGGGTGCAGCTAGTGAAGGAGATGCACACGCAGCTTTCAATTTTGCCGCTTCTCTCGATTGCCCCGTGATATTTATTTGGTAAGATGCACTGAGAAAATTCATATTGTTGTCGCATTTTATCATTGACCGAAGTGTCACCGAACTAGACATTTTTCTGAGTGTGATGAAAACTTGAGATTCCATTACAATTTGCAAATGATCAAAAAACAAATATTAATCATCACGCATTTTTATAGTCGTAATAATGGATACGCGATATCAACACCGTCTCGTGAACAATACAAAGGGGATGGAATCGCGGCTAGAGGACCTGCTTATGGCATCAATACAATCAGAGTCGATGGGACCGATATTTTTGCGGTGTACAACGCTACTCGAGCCGCCAAGGAATGGACCTTGGCAAATAGCAAACCTGTGCTAATCGAGGCTATGGCGTATCGGTACGTGTAGCTCATTTTTCTTTTATGTGTTTAGGTATTCATTATTTTTCATGATTAGAAACGTAGAGAGACAAATTGACAATAGGAAATACATGAATAGAAAAAGTGGTGGCCATAAACGGTACAAAAGGTAAAACCACACTTCAACCTTTGAATGAATTGATTTGTAACTAATTAATTATCCAAAAACTGTATCCAAGACTTCCTTCAAGCCATGGGTTGGCCCACAACGGTGGATCTATCCTACTGATTGTAATTTGCCTACCTTCATGTAGAGTCGGTCATCACAGTACGTCTGACGACAGTAGTGCTTACCGTTCGACAAGCGAGATTTCCCAGTGGGAAAATTTGAAGCCAATTTCGAAATTTCGACAGTATCTAGAGAAGCTTGGATTGTGGTCCGAGGAACAGGAAAAGGAGTACTCATCTTCGATCAAAAAGGAGATACTGAGCAAATTTGCTGATGCTGAAAAGAAGGTGAAACCTGATTGGAGAGAGATTTTCACTGATGTTTATTCCGATATGCCACATCATATCAAGTACGTATGATGATAAAACACTAGAAGAAAGAATAGAATTTAGTAATTAGTGGTGATGTTACTGAGCAATTGGTATAATAAATTAAATGTGCTTTTGAATGTGTTTTAGGAAGCAAATGAACGAAATGGAGAAGCACGTCAGCGAGTACAAAACCCATTATCCACTAGATCTTCATGAACAACGACAATAAGGGGATATTTTTACAAATCTACAAACAGTCCAAGGCGATAAGATTGATCAAATATATTTTTCATTCAATATCGGAAAATAAAATTACCTCATCGAACGCGTTCAGCGTGGATTTTTCTAGTGTTTCTTAAAATGAGCTGCGAGGGGTAGTTATTCTTCAAGTTGGTTCGATCATAATGAATTCTCTACGACTATTCAGCATCTGCTACAGAGGAAGGATATAATGAACAACACGTCGAGTCATCGTCATTTGGATTGTTTTTAATGTTAATCCTCATTTTTCTACCAAAATATATAATATGTGAACAAATTGACAAATTATTTTCTAAAGTAAAAAAGTGGCAAACATGCGTTTTCATTTCAGACTTTCGAAATATTGATATTTAGTATTTACATCAAAGTTACACTTATATTACTACAACTGAATACCTTCATTATATTGGCCACTATTCTCTGAGCTTTGTCTTACGTATAATAAGGTTCCGTCGCTATAAGGACGTCGATGCAGTTCGATAGATTAACTTATATTCACTTACTGGCTAAAGACTTACAAATAATAGGCACACATCATATTAAAAAATAATGAGTCAATAAACTAGATACAGAAGACAAAAGTAGAACAATACATTTAACGATTCTTAGAAAAGAACGAACTTACATATTGTAATCGGTAATACTCGGAGCTGGTTATTCCACAAAATTCCTCACTCCTGAAGGATGAACATGATAACAATAATAAAAATAATACAAGTTTATAAAATAACGATCTACGGCTAAGAGTGCACTCGTGATACTTCATAAGAATTTTACAATACGATGAGATAACGAAACAGTAGCTGAAAGAGAATAAGAATCAACGCATTGAGAATAGACACAAGAAATTCTGAAGAAGGTTATCGCACCCGAACAGAAAAGTGAATCAAAAAATTCTATCCCAAAATGATACTAACAATTATAATTGAAAGGGAGGGCGCACACGGAAACGGCGATGATGAAGAGGGCGGAGAATCTAACGATGGCAACCCGAAATAGAAGATAGTACTTTCTGCAGCGACCCCAAGGATTCTCGATTGGCGTTGACCATCTAGCACAACATCACAGCATCATCACATGATACGATGGCGTAGTTTTATCATTTCGACAGATGATTGACTGATCTGTAGTCCATCAGGCATATAGAACTGCAGCCCCTTGCCAATACTGGCGTTGACAATGTGCAGTTGAATCGACGAAGGTATCTGTGATCGTGATACGATCACGCACTTCAGCAGAAAAGATCTAGATCTCCTTCTTCGCGATAGGTGTCTTCGAGTGTGCGTTTCTCCACAAAGTCTACTTGTAGATCTATCTAATACCGTTTTTTCGTTGATGGTTGATTGTGACTTGGGTATCATTTTCCGATGGGAAACTGTTTCCCAGGTAGGATGATTATGTCTGGTCAGCAAGAAGATTTGATACCGTTTCTCGTTGATTCTTCAAGACGACTTCGGCTCGGGTGTCGTTTTTCTCTCGAAAACCGACTTCGATGCAGGAAGACCTCATTCGAACCTCTCCAAAGGTTCTCTGGTAGGCTTCAGTAGCAAGTTCCCCTCGTACATCTGCGTCTTCTTCTTCCGTCACTTGTATCCTTCATTGGCTTGAGGTACCCTTTGACTTAAGTACTCAAGTGCCATATTTTGAGATCGATGAATGTCAGATAAGTTATCAGTCATTAACTCGATGAAGTTTTCTATGTCCATTTTCGCACATTACGGAATGTCATCAGTTACTGACGATGGAAATTCGCGTTACGTTGCTCATCTTCTTCGATCTTTGGGGTCGACGTTTTCGTTGATAATATCTTCGTGCAATTTCGGGTTGGGTATCGGTGTCGAAGCATTGTTGCTGGTTGTAGCGTAAAAGGATTGTCCAACGGCGGTAGATTGTGCGCCCCCAAACATGGGTTACATCGGTTTATACATTATGTGTGAAATAGTATCACTTGAGATAGAACGGCGAATTAATCATCGTTACAACTATTGCCTGCAAAATTGAATCGTTTTCTATCGTTGTATCTCTTCGCACTCACGAGACTTTGAGGTGTTACGCGTTTGCTATGGAATTTAATGATCAACTTTTGTTGTTCAGTTATACAGAAAATTTTTGGCAACGAATTGACTTGTATCGATAGTAGAATGGTATCACCTCAAAGACTCTAGTCTTCTTCTAGCCTTATACACTATAAGAACCATGATACGTTAAAAGTAAACACAATTATCACCAACGGTTGGAAATCTCTAATTCTGTGATTCTCGCAATTGATATTTTCAAAGATTCAACTAATTTTTGTAATTCTCAATGATTTTCTATATAGTTTGCAGCCGGTTGTCACTCATTACATATTGCAACCCGAGTAATCGCGTAACCAAATGCTGGCATAGGCAACAAAGTGAGGTGATTGTATCGAGACTGAAATTTTTTTTTCCATTTGTCACAGTACAGAATTTCAATGATTCTGTCGTTAAATTCACAGGCCGCAATATGTAATGGGTTTTTACCCTTATTGTGAACTAAACTAATATCAGCTTCAGATAGATTTTTAGAAAGAGTCGCTTACGAAAATGTCTGATCAATTACCTCTGAAGATTCTCAAAATGTATATCAATATTGTGTGAGATCAACCATTCCTACAAATCACTGTTTAATAACTCACATGATTTGATATCTTCCTTGAATTTGCTATGTAATAACTCATAATACTTTTTTCCCTGTCCTGTGGAACCGGAGCATTTGGCCTTTCACCGATAAACCTCACGAATATATCCTGACCTTACATGTCGTGGGTCAAACTCAAGTTTTAGCAGCATGTCGGTGATTGCTTAGATGTTTCTGTCATTTATTGAACCACGATTAAAATTTTTCTGTAGGTCAACTGAGCTATGAGCATTACTCAAGTAATAAGAACCCGTCTTCAAGGTGAACCACGGAGAAGGATTCTTTTTCGAAATATTGATCTTGAAGTGAAGGGATTTTTAATATCATTTCCTTCAGTAACACGTCTGTCTAAATCTCTATCATCTACCTGACGGTCTGAATATGATTTTTCAGGCTCCTTTGACGGATGCTTATTTTCTGTTCTTGAACGGAGAAAATCTGTTCTATAGGATCAGATTCTCCAAAACTTCTAACAGACAATTTCACTACCTTTCGACGAAGTACTTCAGCTTCTTCGTATCACCATTTTTTATTTAATCTACTGTAGATAAAGGCTGGCCTTTCATCGAATATCGCGATTTATTCTGGATGTGCGCTGCAATGACCCCAAACTAACATGAAATGATCTAGACCGTCCGAGTTTATATCAATCGGAACGATGATAACAGAATTCTTCACAGAATCGTCAATTCGTTATCTTGGGTGTGTAAAATTTTCAGCAACACCGTTTGAATCGTTCTATCGATATTAGGAACATTTTCATCCTGACTTAAACGAACAATGAATATTGGTTCAAAAGTTTAATCAAAGCTGGGCAAATTTACTTGATCGTTCAGTAAGCCTGCAAGCAGTCCCATGTGGATATTTTTGGAAAAGTGCCAGAACTTTTTTTTCGTCAGCCATTTTAGCATGAAAAACGAAACATTTTATATTAGTTTATATCTCAAGGTCTCCGTTTATACGATTCACAGACACTTTTAATAATCTACAAAAACAAATATTTTCTGCGACAGTGTCCCGTGGTTTTGATTTCAATCCATTCAATCCACCCGATTCTACAACAAAAAACAATCAAAATAGAAGTTATTAACGGAAACTATACCCACTGACTCGCCCATGCCTCCCGGATCTCGCCTAGCTGGGATAACTTGATAACTTGAAGTATTGCAGAAAATACTCGTTTTTCGAATCTTTGAAGATGACAAATTTTTGGTAATCACCAATTGGTTTTTCGCTGTCATTGGAAAGTATAAAAATGTTGGTTCGTGGATTGATTTAAATCGACTGCAATCAGCAGTTAAAAACAAAAAACACAGTACGATTTACTCTAGACTTTAGTGACCTGTGGTGGTGACTGACCGCGATTTAACAATCATTTCCAATTTACCGACAAGAAGATCATGTTTGTTGAGTTTTGCAACCTGAATCAGCGATTGGCCTTGTTCGTTGCGAGCATTTGTAATAGCTGTGAACTCGTAGAGTTTTGCTGCTTTCAGTTTGTTGATAATTTTTATTTTACCAGTCTTTGCGCCTTCAAAAATAGTGTTCACTAATTTTAGGAGATTACGCGTATTCTGCTCTTTAGCACAATCGAGTGGCGTCTCGCCGTCTGCATTTTTCAGATTATAAATTGCACCGTGTCTTAGTAAAAATTTGACTATTTCGAACATTCCATTGAAAGCAGCAACGTGGAGTGCCGTTGCGCCCGTCGCGTCACCCGGACCAGTTATTCTAGCGTTGATAAAATCGGCGATTCGTTCGTGGTCAACGTGGTCCAAGACTGTTTCAAGAATTCGTTTTTCACCTTCAGCGGATGCGATATGCAGCACCGTTTGACCCAGATTACCAGCTAGAGTCACATTAGCTCCGTTCTTTAGTAAAATATTTATAATTCCTAAGTTTTTGTTATCAACAGCATAAATAAGAGGTGTTCTCCCCCACTGGTCCCTCAAATCAATGACTTCGTCCTCTCTGATGCAATTCTTTACTTCTGGATGATCATTATTGTCGATGGCTGCGAATAACAGTTTGGATAGAAAAGATCGAAACTTCTGTTTCATTGACTCCAAGAATCTTTTGATATTATTGTCAATTCTTGGCCCAACCAGTTCTACGAAATATCTGACATCTTTCTTCGAATCGCTGTGCAATAACTCGTAATACTTTGTGCCTTGTCCTTTGGAAACGAAGCATTCGACTTTTCCATGGTAAGCTTCGTCCGTATATCCTACTGTTATGTGTTTTGGATCGAACCCTAGTTCAACCAGTGTGTCGTTGGCTGCTCGAATATTTCTATCGCTTATTGGACCGTGTACGCAAATTTTGTATTCTTCAACTAAGCTATGTGCATTTTGCAAGTAATGAGACCCTGCCTTCAGAGTCGCCCAAGGAAACGAATTCTTTTCCGAACGATTCGATTGCGACGTGTTTCTCAATATGCGCAGATATGATTCGGAAGATTCCATGTAACACTCCGCAGCTTTTTTCAGCCTTTCAATTTGATCGAATCCCCACTCGTGGCTAGAACTGGACCTGATTTTATTTGGACTTTCAAGCATTTCTAAGAGTATACTTGAAATATATTCACGATTATTTGTTTTTGAAACTTGTAGTAAAGTCGCACCACGACTATCGCGTGCATTTGTAACAGCTACAAACTCATCGGGTTGTAATTGTTGTAGTTTATCAATGACTTTGAAATCGCCATTCTTCATATATTGGAAAAGTTCGCTAATTAGTTTTAGTAAATTTGCGATATCACGATTTTGAGTAAGGTCGAGTGGTGTGTTACCTTCATTATTCAAAGCATTGTAAGTTGCACCATGTTTCAGTAAAGATTTTGCGACTTCCAAACAGCCATGTTTCGAGGAAAGGTGCAGGGGTGTGTTGTCCTTAAAAGTTTTAGCGTTAATGAAATTATTCAATTTGTCACTACTCACGTGCTGCAGAAGAACTTTGACAATTTCTTGCTGACCTTCGCAAATTGCGATATGCAATGACGTGTTGCCGTAAGAAGTAGTTTGAGTAGCGTCAGCTCCTCTCTCTAAGAGGAAACCCACGATGCTAAGATTACCGTTACCAACTGCAAAATGCAATGGCGATTGTCCGTCGACGTTTTTAGAATTAACGTCAACTCCTTGGTTTACGCTAGACTCAACTTCTGAAAGATCGTTATCTCCTATGGCTGCAAATAACTTTTCTGGCTGAAGAGACTGTATCTTCGTTTCGATTGACTCCACGAACTTTTGCACAGTAGATTCGATGTCGCGCTCAATTATCTCTATAAAATGTCTTACATCTTTCATCGATTCGCTATGCAACAGTTTATAATACTTTTTGCTTTCCGCCTCGGCAACGAAAGTCTGATCATCGTCATAATTATAATTCAACGTCATATGGTTTGGATCAAACTCTAGGGCTTCCACCGTGTCATGCACAGCCTGTAAGTCTTCACATTCTGAACCGTGTAGTTTATTCTGATCGCAGATTCCAGCTATGGCAAGTGCAGTTCCTAGATAGTAAGTTCCATTCCTTAAGGTGATCGACCGACAACGATTATCATCCGAATCACGTAACTTTGACACACTTCGCAAGTAATGAAGATATAAATTACACCATCCCATGTGTAACTCCACAACCTCTTTCAAATTCGTCAATTTATCCAATTTGCATTTATTGCTGGCTTTCAACAACTCTGTCAATCTTCTTCCATCTCTTTGACGCATGTTTCTAAGCGTGACTTCCAGTAAATTATTCCCTTTGTCATCACGCACGTTCGCAAGAGCATCAGATATCCCAGGTTCTGATTCCCGCAGCTGAGTCATAATCTTACAATTATCGCCCTTTGCTCCGTCGCGATAAAGATCGCTGGTTAGTTTTAGCAAATTTTTAATATTACGATCTTTGGTGAGGTCAAGTGGTGTTTTACCTTCGCTATTTTTTACGTTATAAAATGCACCGTTCGAAAATAAAATCTTTACAATCTCCATAGAACCATTCTTGGCGGCAACGTGAAGCGCTGTAGTTCCTCCAACCGTCGTTTTAGCATTGACGAAATCATTCAATTTATCGTAGCCTACATTCTTCAACAGGACTTTAATAATGTCTTCGAGACCTTTAGAGGTAGCAGTGTGCAAGGGCGTGTTGCCCTTGACAGTGGCTTGAGTAGCATCCGCTCCATTTTCCAACAAGATGTTCACGATGGCCAGATTTCCATTGTTCACAGCATAATGCAATGGCGTTCGTCCGTCGGTATTTTTTGAATTGATATCCGCTCCCTCCCTAATGCGAAACCCGACATCCAAGTGATCGTTATTTTGAATTGCCAGGAAGAATTTCTCGGGATCAACGTACTGCAATTTCTGTTCCATCGATTTCAGAAACTGTCTCACGGAGGTTTCGATCTTACGTTCAACGAGGTCCAAGAATAAAATTACATCTTTTTCCGACCCACTGTACAACATGTTGTAATACTTTTTCCCCTTACCGCCGAAAACGTACCATTCTTTTACGTCCTCCTCCTCCTCATCATCATCGTCGTTTGTACTGGCGATTGATCTGAAGTTCGGGTCTACTAGCATGTCATCGAATCTTTGTTCGTCTTCGTTATTCGACTCAATGTGCTTCGGATCGAACCCTAGTTCTACCAGCGTGTCCTCAACTATTTGCACGTTTTCGTCGTCTATTAAACCACGCGTCAAAGTTTTGTACACTTCAACAAATTGACGCACATGTCTCAAGTAGAAAGACCCTTCCACCAAAGTCATGAAGGAATCATCGAAATCCTCCCCTGGCCACGGCTTCGATAAGATATGCAACGCGAGAAGACGCTTCCTGGACAATCGCATGAATACCTCTGCAGCCCGCTTAAATTTTTTTATTTCATCCACCGTCCATCGAGAGCTGGACCCTGGTGTGGTTTGATTCGGTGATTCGCACATTTTTGACAATTCACTCGCAATATTTCTGTGTTGGTTAGCAACGGTAACCTGAAGTATCGTGTTGGACAGATGATTGCGTGCACCGGTAAGAGCAGTGAATTCATCAGGTTTTACAGCCCGTAGCCTACCAATGATTTCAATATTGCCATTTTTGGCATCGTCGAATAGTTTGTCGACGAGTTTTAGTAAATTGACGACATCGTGATCTCGGGAAAGTTCGAGTGGGGTTTTGCCCTCCTTATTTCTTACGTTATAAATCGCACCGTATTTTAGCAAACATTTGACGATATCCGAAAACCCGTTTTTGGCAGCGACGTGAATCGCTGTAACGCCCCCGCGAAATGTTTGAGCATTGATGAAAGTATTCAGTTCGTCGGGTTTTGGGTGCCGTAACAAAACTTCGACAATCTCTCGGTGGCCTTTGGAGGTAGCGATGTGCAACGGCGTGTTTCCTTTGTTAGTAACTTGAGTAGCATCAGCCCCGATTTCCAGGAGCAATAGAACGATATCTTTATGACCATTGTGAGCAGCCCAATGCAGAGAATTGCAGCCATCATCATCCCTGGCATTCAGAATTACTTTCTCCTCCGCGATACGTTCAGAAGCTTTATCGCAATTTCCGTCCTTCACGTCTTTGATTAGAATTTCTACCGAGTCAAGTAGACTCTTGATTTTACCATATTCTGTTATCTGTGAGGGAGTTTTACCGTCTTTATCTTTGTGGTTATAGATCGCACCTTTTTGTAACAAAAACTTGACCACGCTCATATGATTATGCGCGGCTGCATAGTGCAGCGGAGTTTTTTTAGAACCGTCTTGCTTATTGATGTCGACTCCGCTTTTGACCAAAGTTTTAACCTTATTCAAGTTGCCCCTCTTTGCTGCTGAACATATCGGTTCGAGCTTGACATTGTTCTTTGCTTTTAATTCGTGCGTAGAGTCCACAAATAAATTATCGAAGGCTAAAACCTCGTCGGATTTACCACCCACTTGCTTGAAAGTTGTGAATGCTAGTTTTCGCATCACTTCCTCAGTTTTCGGGTGATCTTTGCCCAAAGTCATAATTCTATTGTCACAAATTTCGCGATATAACTCCAAGGCCTCGGAATATTTCGATTGCTTGAAAAGGACATTCGCCAAGCCGTCTTTCGCTACCAGAACATCACTATTTTCGAAATCTTTAACTTGTTTACCTTTTTTCAGAACTTTTTTAAAAACCTCGATGGCCTCGACGTATTTACCGGTGTTGCCGAGTATTTCGGCGTAGTGACACCAATATAGCAAAGTTCGCGAACTGTTTGATTCGAACACTTCTCGGTCCTTGAAAATTATCTGTTGATAAACATCTAGTGCATCTTCGTAACGTTTTACTTTGCAGAGTTCAGACGCCATGAAAAATACCGTGTCGCACATTTCTTCCGGATGTGAACCGTCGACGTCCATTTCCAACATCGCTGCGAACAGCGATGTCAAGGCCTCCTCGTGTCTACCGTCGTCTGCGTATAACTTCGGAATCAGAGACCGCAGCGTAACGGCGTTGCGGTGTCGTTCTCCTACGGTGTTGCACAACAGATCCCACGATTCAACGGCAAAATTGATGGCTTCGCTGTGTCGCGTCATTTTACCCATATCGATAGAGATGAACTGAGGTACTTCCGAATAAAGTTCGATTAGCTGGGGATACGGCTTCAAGTAACCCCAAACTGATGAATAATGATCCACACGGTTCTGAGTTGCTTCGTATTTATTCGGATGCAAAAGTTGTGTAACTTTTTTCAAAATCTGTAACTTTCTGTTCTCCTTCTCTAGGATCGTCAACATCACTTTTTTCACTGCCTTGTGGATATTGAATACAGTCTTATCCCGGTCGTAATAAACAATCGAATACTGATGCAACAGCTGTATGCAAGCTTTCAATTGATTTTCATCATCAACCAGACTCGACAGCATCTCCATATGAATATTTTCGGTGGCGAGATAAGTTATCACGTCCAGAATCTCCAATGCCTTGTTTCCATGCTTTTTTTTCCTTATCGCATCTAACGCTTCCCGGATTTCCAGTTCCTCCGCCATTTCTTCAATATTTTTCCCGATATTCCGAATCTCGTAAAGCAATTACTACTTGGATGACATTTAGCAGAGGTACGGTACGACGCCGAGGTTTGTATAGGTTAGGGCACGCAGAGGTTATGTTAGTTTAGGTCGATCCAGATTACGTACCTCCTTTACCGAGCGACGACAAATCGTGTCAAACGGAACCGTCACTGCTGTTTGTTTTCGAACGATATCACGGAAACATTATTCCGTCACGCATTCGTGTCTCTGTCAACGTGGCCGATCGGAATGCACTCTACATATTCAACTTGTTGCAATCTAAGAATGCGATCTACCGAACTCGCTTCAACTGTTTACCGCGATTTCCAAATTACGTGGTTCCGTGGTACACAAAGAATGATAACAATAAACAGTTGAGCCACGTGGTCTCGAATGTATAAACATAGGGAATGGAAACAAAGACAATCGACCGCGGGGCGTGGACAAGAACGCAACGTGAGCCAGCGCCGTATGAGTTAGTCGACGCGGTGAGAAACCCGGTCGGTAATGAGGACAGGGCGCGAGATTCGAAAAGTGTTTTCAGAAATTGGACGATAAAATTATTGATGAGCTGTTTTACCTGCGTTAGACTTTAGCCTGGTCTTCACTATAGTTTCTATTTTGGCTGCGAGATCTTTGTGTCCATTGGATACCGCGACCTGAATTAGTGACTGATTCTGATTGTTACGAGTGTTTGTGAAAGCTGCGAGATCGTCAAGTTTCGCTGTTCTCAATTTATGGATAATTTTCAAGTCACCATTTTTTGCACCGTCAAATAGTGACTGGATCGATTCCAGCACTTTATCAATATTCTCACTCTCGGAATAATCGAGCGGTGTCTCACCGCTGTTATTTTTTATATCATAGATTGCGCCGTGTTTTAGCAAATATTTGAAACTTTCTACGGACCCATCGTCGGTGGCAAGAAAATGGAGAGCTGTTTCGCCACTGTTCATTTTTGCGTTGACAAAATCATACAATTTTTCACGGTCGACGTGTTGCAGGAGCATTTCACAAATCCTCTTGCTTCCTCCGTAGGAAGCAATATGCAGCGTCGTTTGACCCTCCTCATCGTCGTCCATAGTCACATCAGCTCCGTTCTTCAGCAGGGTATTTATAATTCCAACATTACCCATAACAACAGCGCAGCCCAGAGGTGTTCCGTAACGCTTGATTCTCATGTTAACAACTTCTTTATCTTCGCAGTACTTTTTTACCACTGAATTATTGTTATTCTCTATGGCGTCGAATAACTTTTTACAAAGAATATATCTTTGTTTCTGCTTCATTGACTCCGAAAACGTTCTAACATGAACGTCAATTTTGGGTTCCACTATCTCTATGAAGGATCTAACGTCTTTCTTGAATTGACTGTGCAGTAACTCGTAATACTTTTTGCCTTGTCCTTTGGAAACGAAGCATTCGACCTTTCCATCGTAAGCTTCGTCTGTGTATCCCAGCGTTATATGCTTCGGATCGAACTCTAGTTCTACCAACGTGTCGTTGACCACCTGGATGTTTTCATTTTCTATCTCACCTTTGACACATCCTTTGTATTCTTCGACCAAGCTATGTGCATTTTGCAAATAGTGCGAACCTGCCTTCAACGTTGCCCAAGGAAAGGAATTCTTCTCCGATCGATTAGGTTGCGAAGTGTTTTTCAACATGCGAAGATATGATTCAGAACGTTCGATGTAAGACTCGGCAGCTCCTTTGACCTTTTTGATTTCATCCAATTTCCACTCGTGGCTGGAACCCGATTGAACTTTATCCGGATTTTTTATTGTTTCTATCAATTTACTTGCGAGACTTTGGTGCTTATTTGTTATCACGACTTGCAGTAATGTTTTACCATCGTTATTTCGTGTATTCGTGATTGCTGTGAACAAATCAGTTTCTGTACGCTGTAGCTCTCTTAGAATACAATGATCTCCCTTCTTTGCATCTTGGAAAATGGAGTTGATTGATCTTAGTAAATCGAAAATATCATGATCTGTACAGAGGTCGAATGGTTTCTTACCCTTCTTATTGTTGATGTTATAAATGGCACCACGTTTCAGTAAAAATTTTACCATTTCCAAAAAACCAATTTTGGAAGCCAGGTGCAGCGATGTATTACCCTCAACATTCTGAGCGTTGATAAAATCATTCAACTTTTCGTGACTCGCGTGTTGCAAGAAAGCATCAGCAATTTCTTTGAGATCTTTCGAGGCAGCGATATGTAATGGTGTGTTACCCTGGGGAGTGATCTGAGTCACATCAGCTTTATTTTTCAGTAAGACATTGATCATTTCCAGGTTGTTATTTTCAACAGCGTAGTGCAGCGGCGTTCTCCCATCGGCATTTTTTAAATGAACATCCACTCCCTCTTGAATGCGATAATCAAATTCTGCGCGATCGTTATTTTTTATGGCAGCAAAAAACTTTTCAGGGCCAAGACCGTGCAATTTTTGCTTTATTGCGTCTAGGAACCGTGTCATAGGAACTTCAATATTATGCTCAACCATGTCCAAGAACAATCTTATATCGCTTTTCAAATCACTTTTCAGTAACTTGTAATACAACGGGCTGTTTTCTCCGTAGTCCGAAGCCTTGAGATCTGCCGGCACACGGTCTACGTCGAAATCTAGTTTTTCCAGGATATAATTCACCCTCTGTACATCTTTGCTGCCTACCGAACTGTGCATCTCGTTGTATATCCCAACCAAGTTGTGCGCACTCCCTAGATAGCAGACACCGTCCATCAGGGTATCCCGAGGCGTGGGATTCTTTTCTGAAAAGTGCGACTCCGACACGCTTCGCAGCTTGAGGAAATTCAGTTTAGAACACCGAAAATGTAGCTCAGCGGTTGTCTCAAGTATCTTAAGCGCATCGACTTTTGATTTGGGTCTCAGCCACGCCTGGAATTTAGCCGAGTCTTCCATCCTTTCCATTAGCTCCACTTCCTTCTTGTATTTTTGAACCGTCGCATTATCTAGTAATGTGTGATTCTCGTGATCGCGTACATTCGTAAGGATTGTGAACATCTCAGGTTCAGATTTCTCCAACTGGTCGATAATTTCACAATTATTTCCGTCCATTGCATCTTGAAAAAGTTTTGTAGTCATTTTCAGTAAATCACTAATATCCCGGTCTGTAGCGAGGTCGAGTGGAGTTTTACCTGCGTTATTTCTAAGATTGAAAATTGCACCGTGTTTGAATAACAATTTAACCGCCTCTAAATAACCATTTTTAGCAGCAATGTGAAGTGACGTAGTTCCCTCAACGGTCTGAGCATTCACGAAATCATTTGACTTGTCGGAACTGACGTTCTGTAACAGAACTTCGATGATTTCTGTGAAATTTTTCATGGTTGCGATATGTAATGGTGTCTCGCCTTTGGTGTTCTTCAAATTTAGATTCACCCCCTCTTTAACGCAATTCTCACTTTCCGAATGATTGGTATGTTCTACGGCGTTGGACGGGTTTTCATCGCGATAGGACTGTAATTTTTTGTCGATCGACTCTGAAAACCTCATTATAGGAACGTCAATGTTAGACTCGACCAGTTTTATGAATGTTTTGATGTCTCTCATAGAATCGCTGTACAACATCTTGTAATACTTTGTGCCTTGTCCTTTTGAAACAAAGCATTTGGTCCTTCCATTATAAGCCTCATCTGTGTATCCTGTTGTTATGTGACTTGGATCGAACTCGAGATCCAGCAACGTGTCGTTGACTATTTTCATGTTTTCGTCATTTATCAAACCACGCGTTACATCCTTGTACAGTTGAACCAAGGGATGAACAGTTTCCAAGAAAAAAGAACCCTCCTTCAGGGTGGACCACGGCGAAGGATTCATGTCACAACCACCGCAGATCCTCGTAGTACTTCGTAAGCAGCGAAGATGTAGTCCAGAAAATTCCATATGTTTTTCTGTGGCTGCTTTGAGCTTTTCGATTTCATCCAAGGTCCACTCAGAGCTAGATTCTTCCATAATTTCATCAGGTTTCTTGCACAGTGCTGACAATCTACTTGCGATATTCTCGTGTTTGTTGGCTGCGGTAACTTGAAGTATCGTGTTGGACAGATGATTGCGTGCTCTAGTGAGAGCTACAAGCTCATCAGGTTTCACAGCCCGTAGCTTGGAGATAATTTCAGGATTGCCATTCTTCGCGTCTGTGAAAAGTACGCCGCAGAGTTTGAGCAGAGTGGTGACGTCGCTATCTTTTGCAACTTCAAGCGGGGTCTTGCCTTTCGTATTTTTAACGTTATAAATCGCACCATGTTTCAGTAAGGATTTGACGATTTCGAAAAAACCATTTTTGGCAGCAACGTGAATTGCTGTAACGCCTCCGCTGAAGGTTTGAGCGTTGATGAAACCATCCAAATCTTCGGACTTGACGTGCTGTAGCAGGATTTCGACTATTTCTTTCCGACCTTTAGAGGTAGCAATGTGCAATGGCGTGTTTCCCTTGAAAGTGACTTGGGTAACATCGGCCCCAGAGTCCAAGAGCAGTCCAACGATATCTTCATGGCCGTTGTGAGCAGCCCAGTGCAGAGAATTGCTACCATCATTATCCTTGGCCTCGAGAATGACGTTATTCTTCACAATGTGCTCAGAGGTTTTTGCAACATTGCCTTCTTTCACATCTTTGATGAAGTTTTCTACCAATCCAAGTAGATTCTTGATATCCATGTTGTCGGTCACCTGCGTCGGAGTTTTACCATCCTTGTCCTTATGATTATAGATCGCACCTTTTTTCAATAAAAATTTCACAACGTCGACATGATTTTGTGCTGCTGCATAGTGAAGCAGAGTTTTCTTCGAAACGAGTTCCTCGTTCACGTCAACTCCACATTCAATCAGAGACTTGACCTTGTTCAGGTCACCCTCCTTGGCCGTGTATAATATAGGCTCAATCTTGAGGCTCGTCAATATCGTCAAAGACTCCATAGCTTCAACGCTCAGGGGATCCTGCGGCCCCAAAACTTTATTATATCCTTCTGTAACTTCTTGAAACGCTTCAAGAGCGGCAGTGATCTGTTTTTGAAGAGCAAGGACCCTTGCAATATCATGTTTGGCTTGTAGAGACTTGATATCGGTTTTCCCTGATGTTTCGACACTTTTTTTATGAATGTGTCTGTAAATGTCCATCGCCTTTTCATAGTCCTTACCGAGCTCAAATATAGAGGCTTGAACCCTCAAAGTTTTTCGATCCTCCTCACCCAAAATCTCTCTATAACTTTCCAAAACCTCCTCGTACCACGATAAAGCCTCTTCGGATTCTTGCTTCTGCAGAATGTCCGCCATTTCAAGCTTCATGTTCAAAGTCTCTAGATGATTCTCCCCCAGGGTGACAATTTTGTAGGCCAAAATCTGTTGGTACAACAGCACAGCTTCGGAATATTTCAATTGCTTGACGAGAACCTCGGCCAGTCTAGTCTTAACGAACATAGTATGAGCGTCGTGTGACAACGAAGGCATGAGTTCGTTTCTTCTCTTAAGGATTTTCTTCAATATATCCGAAGCCTCAGCGAAATGACACGTATCCCCAAGCCTATCAGCGTACTCGTACCAAGTGAACAAAGTCTTGTCGTTTTGAGCGTCCGACACTTTTCTACCCTTGAAAACTTTATTCTTGTAGATATCCAATGCCTCGTCGTGACGATTCAACTCGCACAATTCCCTCGTGATCAAGAGCAAAGTATCCCAAATCCCTTCCTGTTCTGAATACTTAACATTCTTTTTGTGCAGTTCCTGCAGCACCTTCAGGGACAGCTCGTGGTTACCTTCCTCGGATATCAATAATCCCATCAAAAAATGAAGCCCCAGCGCGCTGCGATGGTCTTCCCCCAAAGCTCCGTTCATCACGTCCAAAGCTTCCCTGCTAAATTTATGCGCCTCGTCGAACCTCTTTTGATCATGCAACACGTTCAGTGCGCAATTTGGTATTTTAGAAAAGTATTCCACGAGTTTTGGATAAGGGCTCAAAAATCCCCAGACGGATATGTAGTGATCGATATTGCTCGCGTCTAGTTCGAACGAAGATAATATCCTCAGGACTTTGAGTAAAACCGGGATTTTTTTGTGAGGATTATCCAGGATCGCTAGCATCATTAGTTGGGCCGTTTTGTTCAGGTTTATCACGGTCTCATTTTGACCGTAATATACCAACGAATGCTGTACCAGTAGCTGAATCGGATTTTTCAGTTGTTTTTTCGTACTGACCAAACTTACCAGGAAGCTCGTTGGTATATTATCCAGGGCGAAGAAGCTCACGACGTTCAGGATCTCCAGAGCCTTGGCTCCGTGCTTCCGTTTGCTTATCGCAGTCAACGATTCCAGGATTCTCAATTCTTCTGCCATTGCGGAAGCCGGTGCTGAAATTATTCGGATACCCGTGAAACTCCAAAAAAAACTTAAAATCGCTCAATAAGCACAGATAACGTGAACATGAGAGGTTATGTTATGACAGTTTAAATTGATTCAAAAAATACTTTACCTCAAACAATTCATCAAGCAACAAGTATTATTATTTATCCGAATGCAGCTGCGTTTTATTCATCGCCGCGCGATTCACATGTTTGATGAATATCGTAACATGCTGTATACAAACAATTGAAAATATCGTCTCTGTTAACGTGTCGTTATGCACTACACACAGTTTTTCCTGAATCGGCTGAATTCTACTCCTTGCACTGAAAAAAAATGCGATTACGCAGTCGGCAGTCTTACCACACATCGGCGTACCTAGGTAGAAGCCAATGCTAGAAGCCACGTGATTTCACTTCACTCAACCTACGCTAGTGATGGCGATACAGTATCGATATTTTCGAATATCGATACTTTTCTATCGATATATCGATATATTGTATCGATACTTCACGTAATGATATTTGCATGTATCGATACTAAACCTACGATATCGAGGTAAAAAGAAAATTATGTAAATAATAATATTATATAACTTTGTTATAAAAGTCTCATTCAAATAAAAAGTTAATTTTCATTGTTTGTTTTTATTTGTATAAGGAGTATCGATATTATCGGTATCGATACTTTGCTACCGATACTTTGTGTGTATCGATACTTTGACCATCAATACGTATCGATACGAAATATCGATACAATTGGAAAATATCGCCATCACTATCCTACGCGCATTTTCATGACCGGACGACTCATTTACCGACAGTGTATCGCGTGTGACGTGATGCCCGATACAGTATCGATATCCTGAATATCGATATTTTCCATGCTAAATATCGATATTTTGTATCGATATTCAAAGACTCGATATTTGCAGGTATCGATACTGCCTGCATGAATATCGATGTATATCGAAAAAGTGCTGCCACCGGCATCCAGCGGCAACGCCAAAAAGTAAAAAGTGTGAAACTGAACCGCAATTTTTTTAAACTTGTCATCGGGAGGTGAAAAACGGAAAATTCGTGCAAACCCTAAGCATCAAACTTTGTACTACGTACTACCTGTATTACCTGTACTACATGTAATCAAAATAAATATATCATTTCTTTTTCTAACAATTTTTGTATCATTCGTATCGAGGCGCATTCGCGTTGGGGCTAGAAGTGATTTTTATCATAATGATAAACCAATCCAGCCAATCAGATCATAGCGCCTAACTTCAGAGCGGTGCTATTCGACATCTGATTGGCGCATCATTATGATGAAAATCACTTTGATTCCAACGCGAATGCGCCTCATGCTACACTACACCATCTGGAAAAAATCCGCGGTTGGTCATAGGTTATGTTGGAAATATTCATTATTCTAATGTTGTGTAGTGGAAATGTAATTGGATAGCTTGTCGGCGGATTAAAGTGTGTAATATGTGCGAGTGACGGTTTATATTGCATTCTACATAATGGCTCCGACCATACAAACCAATAATACTAGCGATAGGGACAAACGAACGGTCAGGCCGATTGAGAAAAGGTAAATATCTGATACGCTATCATAACCTCTAAGAAATTGCCAAGGCCTTACGATATAGAAAATTATATTCCTATCGTCGTTGCTTGTATGACAAACGAATAAATAACCGCGGTTAACAAATCCGCCGCTGTATCTGTGAAATATTTACCTTCAAACCTGTATTTTTTTTTCGTTCAATTCTTCAAGATATTCCAATCCTGTTATTGGCTCTGAAAATTCTTCCTTTTCGGCATGAATTATTTTCCGTTAATAATTCATTATTGATGCAATCGTTTCAGCGGTCAAAGTATGACGTCTGGCGTCCAGTCCAACAACAATAAGGATTCCAACGACAAACGCTCTAGGCCAGCCGAAAACAGGTCAACTATTTTTATTCATCAATAATCTGTGTCTCGAGTTCTCTCTCTCGTCTTGAGTCGTGGTTACTGTGGTTTTTGAGACCATGTCAACGCAATTGTAGCTCGTCAGTCAATACGAGGGTCAATATAATCAACAAAAGTGTAATAATTTTAACACCTTCAACTTTCAGATCTGAATTAATATGCCGTGTCAAATACTGCAATACGCTACCAGATATTCCCTTCGATCCGAAGTTTATCGCCTATCCCTTTGAATCGACGAGGTAATCTACGATTATTCGTTATTCGCACATTGATTCAGTCGAGAAACTTTGAATTGTTTGATATAAAATCGTTCTTACAGGTTTATACAGTACAATCCAACATCCCTGGAGCGAAATTACAAGTACGAAGTACTCACGGAGCATGATTTGGGCGTGGAAATAAACCTGATAAACCGGGACACTTACGCGGGTGATCCAAACGCCCAGCTTGATCCGGCGGATGAAAAACTTCTGGAGGAAGACATTCTCACACCTCAAGATTCTAAACGATCCAGACATCATGCTCGTAGCGTTTCATGGCTCAGGCGTACGGAGTACATCTCCACGGAACAGACTCGGTTTCAACCTCAGACTATGGATAAAGTTGAAGCCAAAGTTGGTTACAGTATTAAAAAGAACTTCAAGGTAATTTTGTTGAAATGTTTCGTCGAATTTATCCGAATCTTGTCTGTTGCGATTTTGAATCAATTTTTTCTTCCCTTCCAGGAGGAAGTCTTGTACATGGATCGTGAAAGCCAGATCAAAGCTATCGAAAAAACTTTCGAGGACAACAAAAAAACCGTCGAGAAACATTACAGCAAACCAAATGTTACGCCGGTTGAAATATTACCCATGTATCCAGATTTCAAGGTGTGGAAGTATCCGTGCGCTCAAGTCATCTTTGATTCAGATCCAGCTCCCACTGGCAGACCGGTACCAGCTCAGATTGAGGAGATGTCGCAGGCCATGATTAGGCAAGGACTCGAGAATTAGATTTTTGTCAAACTTGGATACGTTGGATTTTGCAGTCTTGAATTTGCTGCTCTAAACTTGTGTGTTTCTCTGTTTATTTACAGGGGTGTGATGGACGAGAGCGGCGAACAATTTGTCGCCTACTTCTTACCTCTTGACGAAACTATGGAAAAACGTCGCAGAGATTTCACTGCAGATATCGACTACGCCGACGACGAAGAGTACGAGTATAAAATGGCCAGGGAATACAACTGGAACGTCAAGAGCAAGGCGTCGAAGGGATACGAAGAAAACTACTTCCTCGTTATGCGGCAAGATGGGGTGAGTAATATATTTGTAGCATTTAATCATCACAGTAGTTTTACGCTGAATTGCGACTAAATCGTGTTTCCCGTTTCTTTCAGGTCTACTACAACGAGCTCGAGACTCGTGTTCGTCTCAGTAAACGCAGGCAAAAAACTGGAATGCCTCCCAACAACACGAGACTTGTTGTTCGGCACAGACCGCTCAATGCTACCGAATACAGAATGCAACGGTACAGAGAGAAGCAGCTGGAACCGCCGTGTGAGGATGAGGAGGAGGAGGAGGAGGAGGAAGAAGAAGAGGAGGAAGAACAGACGCAAGAAACTGAAAAAACTAAGGACAAAGGTATATCCATGGGTTGTATACCGGGTGATTTACTCCACTCTGAGAAACAAATTCTTCTGAGGCGCCTTTAGTTTTCAAGTAAAAAATTATTGTCTTCCATTCTTAGAATTGCGCGAAGAATCGGTTTCTCAAATTTTTTTTTGTATGTTCGATAAAATCACCCTGTACAACAGAAATATCCAAATTTTCAACTTCAAATAAATTTGATTTCTGTTTCAATCTCCAGCTGGTTCGGACAATGGAGAAGGTTCTCGCGCATCGTCGCGAGCCTCTTCGCGAGCATCGAGCAAGAAATCAAGATCGAGATCGAAATCAAGATCGAGATCAAAGTCTGGATCTCGTTCAAAGTCACGTTCGCGTTCAAAATCTCGTAGCAAGTCGAGGTCTCGTTCTGGTTCCGTTCAGTCGAGGAACACATCAAAATCCCGATCTCAGTCGAGGTCTAGATCCAGATCTAGATCAGCATCTGGGTCTCCGGCAAAGTCCCGGTCTCGGTCCCGATCACGGTCCAAATCTAGATCTAAATCGCGTTCGAGATCACGATCTGGCAGCGGAAGCGGAAGCGGCAGCGGGAGCGGAAGCAGCGAATCTGGTTCCGACAGTGAGTGATATGGTGTGGGACGTTAATTGATCTTTTTGTTACAAGTGGCGAATTATTTTGACTGCAGTGGTCATCGGTACATAAAACTGAGATAATTATAGGTATATATCACTGAAAACATACCATAAGGTTTTTTTCGCATTATTCATCAGTGCTGTACAAATGCTACGTTAAATACAACTCATATTTTGTTCAAACAATTTGATTGACGGTGTCGAGTAATGATAAGTAAAGCAACTTGCACTGCCTAATTCCTAATTGTATATCGAGAGAGAGAAAGCAATTAAATTGCGCTTCATTGACTGGAGAATTTTGTGAATCGGTTCTGATGTAGGCTCGCAAGAACGAAATCACGACTAGAGTAGATGGACGATTGTTCTTGTTTTCAGTCAAATTTCGAATTATTGTTATGAATTAATGATCGTAACAAAAAATCACTCAATGTGTAGCATTTATACCAACACATTTATGAAATAAATTGATTTTCCTAGTTTCTATAGAGATCTGAGGCAATTATTCGATCCTATACACCGTTGTTCGCTACTTATCAGATTATATACTGATTGTCTGAATCATAATTGCGACAAATGAAAAAGGTTTTAGGTAAATTACACAAAAACTGCAGCGGCGTTATTATTTTCATAGTATTTTGTCAGTATCAAAGATTTACACAGTAAGACTAGATTATAAGTATCCGAGGGTAAAGTGTTTGTATTTTACAACTATCGGGTAATTTTACCTTGAAAAATATTCATCGGATAATGCTTTGAAGTATTTCCCCCAACCTGGTATAAATATTAAATAATTTTTTGATCGTCCTTTCTCCGTCATTTGGGCTCACATATCATTCAAACTGTTATTGAATAGACTTATAACTAAATATCTACGATCTTTATATGCTTGTACAAAATAGTCTCTTTAAAATTTCAAGTCTGTGTCTGACTGCTGAGTTCACACCAAGTTCGATTGAATGAAATCCAAAAAAGACGTGACCCTAGTATAGACACCGGGAAAACCAGGCTCGGCGCATTTGTAACCGTATGAAACCACGCCGATTAGGTAGAAGGTCCTCCCCCGCGGGAACATCAACGGGCCTCCGCTGTCTCCCTGGAAAATAAAAGTCAGACAAATTCAGAGCGGAATCATAGTTTTCAGATTTTATCTGATTATCAATCGACGCTCTTGAATTCTGAATCAATTTCCAAATGTCCCGAGAGACGTAATATCTGATGACCAATCTGCATACGTACTTGACACGCATCTTTTCCTCCTCGAGCAAAACCCGCGCACAACACTCTCTCGTCTATCATCGTCGTTTTGAACGACTCAAACGCCTTTCGACATTCCGAAGTTGCCACAACTGGAATTTGTAGCTCCAAAAGTCGAGTACTGGACGGTCCATCTGTAGCATGAAAATAATTATGAAAAGGAAATCAAATTGTTATCGATAAGATGCAGAAGAATTCATTTGCCCTACGGATCATTTTGTAACGAACCGGAGTTTCGTGAAATAACTTTGAAATAAAAATTTCAATTGAGTAAATCAAACTTAAAAACTATCTCAAGGATATACACTATGAGAATATTATACAAAACTGCGATAAAAATACTTAAAAAAATGTTATTCAATTTCTAAGTCGAAAACTTTGGTCAAATCTGTGGGGCAAATAAATACTAGGACAAAGAATTGTAGATCCTTGGTCACCATTGGATAAATAATTTCATCGGAACTAAATCTTACTGAAGTACACAGCTCCCCATCCAGCGATGAACGGAAAAAGTCTGGTAAAGTCCTTGTTCCTGATTTCATCTTGAAGCGGTAAACAAATCGGATGAAGATTGGCTGAAATTTGAAGGATGATTACGATACAGCTCCGATCTGGAAACATGAACGTTACATCAGTTTCGACGACTCACGCGTGAACTGAACGTCCTTCTCCATTTTAATAACGGCTATATCATTCGTGTAGTGGGATGTGTCGTATTTGGGATGAAGAGTGATCTGCTCGATTTGTATGTCGACTGGATCGGCGCCGTCATTGTCACTGGACAGATCTAGATCCCCAAGGCGCACCAGGTACAGATCTTTACGATTATAGACGCAGTGACCAGCCGTAACTATGTGTCGAGACGATACCAGAGTACCACCGCATAGCCACTTCGGGGGATTCCCGGCTCTTGTTGCTTTGTAACCGAGAGCAACGATCCATGGCCAAGCACCTGAAACACCATTATTTGTTACACCTTGGAATTTGAAAAAAAGCCATAACTGGCCAAAATCAATTTTCATATTTTAGAATGGTTGACATTGTTTTTGTCTACGATGAACCAAATTAAATCTACTGGTGGAGCGATTTCAGTGTTTCTGGTCTCAAACTGTCTAGTGAAGCAGCATTTCCAAAATGAAGAGAGAAATTTTTCATCCAATCAAAATCGTACCAATTATTCATCATTTTCCAGAATAAAATGCCGTTTTTCTGTTTTCATGTGTTATCTTTCGCGATAACTCGAGTAAAAATAAAGTTATCAAAAAGTTCTCTGTTCATTTTGAAAAGGCCTCCTCACTGAACAGTTTGGGATCAGGAAAACTGAGATTTTATTTCATGCAACATAGACAAAAGAAAATGTGTTCCTAAAATCGTGTGAAAAGTCTGAAAGATGACCTTTTGCAGTTTTGACTTTTTTGAAATTTTAAGGTGTATGTTCCCTCTTCAACAGGCTTTCGAAAATCCCAAAATCCTTATCGCACGAATCTTATCGTATGCGAGGGACAAATAACTCGTCGAATTGACGGGTCAATGGTCCGTGAATTGATACAAAATAATCGAGATTAATGCGAATTAACATGAATTAAATGAATTATTTCGAATTGATATGAATTAATTTGCATTAAACGAATTAATTCGAATTGAGAAGAATTGAAAAAAACTGAATGAAACCAAAGAAATTAGATTGAATTAATTTAGATCGAGCAAAATTAACGAAAATTATTTCGAATTAATCGAAATTAACTTGGATTCGGGATTGAATTAATCCTGGAAATATCGCAAATCTAGGAAATTGTTTAAAGCTGAAGAATTAATTCCAATTATAGTGAATTAATTTGAATTACAATTAAATTAGATTGAAAACATTAGTGCGAATTAAAAACAAATTGCTGTGTCAAGCCCGGATTTAGTTATTTTCCCCTCGATCGTATATGTACCTAATTTTGCCGGAATTCCGCCCACCACTCGAGTGTGGGTTGTATTGCTGAAGCCACATTGATCGGGGTAAAGGGGTCCGTAGGAATTTGTCTCTACCGGGGTTTCCGCGGCGGGTTCACTTGGTATCTCGGATTTTCCTGCGACTAGTGGACAACATACTCTCGGATCGAATCCCTCATATCCGCAGACTGAACTGCGAAGGAAATTCCCGGCGGCATTTCCTTGCGTCAGGAGCATGTTCAGCAGGGGTTGACATTGTCTTATGCCGATGCATTTTCCCTCCTCTCCCAACGGCGTTGAGCACGATATTTCATTGAAATCTGTGAACCAATTATAGAGTTTTCTGAAAAAATGAACAAAACACTTTTCTTTCATGCAATTTATCATTGTACATCGAGGTCCGATCATTGAGCAAATGACGGACAAGATTATGGGGATTTTCACAGCGTCAGATGATCAGAATGAGTTGTCCTCCCCCAGACAGCACAATACTGAAAATGACTCAATGTTGTGTAATAGTTGCGTTTTAGTTTAGTTTTATTACCCGTGGGACGAGTCCCCTAGGGTGAGACAGAGATAGATACAAAATAATTACAATACCTTAAAATAAGTATAAGCAAAGAGTTAGTTGTAACATTTACATGGAAGGGAATCAAGCAAAATGAGAAAATAAAGAGAAATGAAGAAAGTAAATGATAACAGATGAGGTAGATCTATACAACGAAATGATATGGTAACTGAAAATCGAAAATCTTACAACGTAACTTAGAATATGAATTGCAAATATATACAAAACAAGTAATATCATATGGTGACTACGAATCCGGATCATTTAAAAAATGACTATAACGCATAGTCGTACGCAACACTGTTTGACGTCTAAATGTTGTCCAACTCTAAAAGATGTACTTTGGACTGAGACAACATTCAGTAATTTTCAGTTTTCCACTGTCTGGGCCATGTTGCGTGTAATAATGCGTGTATCGATCCGCTTCGTGGCGATTCATCACGATCGCTGCGAAAATGAATGCAAGGATATTGATTGAAAAAAAGCCGGTCGCATGTATGCCATAAATTTACGTAACGTAATTAATCACAGCTCTTGACATAGACTTGCCTACGTCGTTGCACAGTCGAGAATACTGCATGGAAAACAACCTTCTGGAGGACTGCAATGGTCAATGTTAACTATTTACCGAGAACGTCATAAGCAATACATGGAATGTAGCAAATTACTACTGTCAATAAAAACACGAGTAATGGTCAGAATAAGTCGCGGCTACGATTACATTATGGCAGCGAGCTTCACCTGTCGATCCTGACAATTCGAATATATTCGTGACTTTATTGAATGAGCGCAATTTACGCGTATGCCATCACTCGAAGATCGAAAGAGTGTTGCGTAATACTTCCCATATCAGACTACCAATCGAAAGGTTTTATTCTGAGAATTTTCGCTCAACTATTTCGAAATTCAACTAGAATCCTATGATGCAACAAGAATCAGGTTCCTCGACGCGCCCTTGACCCTTTGTTATACCAGTAATCCAGGTCAAGTCGTCACTTTCTACATGACCACAAAACCCTTCTGATGAAAAATTCTGAAATTTTTCAAGCCATGCCTCTTCTTTACGATTAACACTAAAAAATATCTTGAGCTTTACTGATCTTTCAAACTTGCACTGAGAAAACAGTTTATTCATAGTTAATGTAGCTGGGTTTGGATATGGCGGAACGAATATTTTTTCTATTGTCAACAAAATTTGGTTTAACACAAGAAAGTTTATGTTGGACGAAATAGCGGTCAGTGCAATTTGTTGATTATAGTAAAAAAGCTTATTTTTTGGCTCAGACAAAATTTTGTCAACGATGATAAAACATTTATTTTGCCATATCCAAAACCAGCCACGTTGTTTATGAACAAACTGTTTTCTCAGTGTGCAGACCTTCAGCTTCTGTAATAAAATTTGTGCATCCAATAGCATATCGTTGCATGTATTTTATATGTTGTCTAGTAGGTAATGCCTCGACGGTTCACCTCTCGCTGATTCATAACCCATCACTTCTACTTATGTGCTTCCTGTAAGAATAAACATTCACAAAGTGGTTATGTAAACGACAATTGTCTGTTGGATGACCGAGCAACTAGAATACCAATAGCATCTACCTGGCGACTGTGATTTTACATATTCAGTACATATAGGCATGCAAACAAATGTGCCGAAGATCGAGGTGTGAGGCGGGTATACCTTCCCACCAGAAGCTGTTCATAACGTATTTACTGTTAAGCGTTTTGACATGGATACCTTGGAGAGAGCCGGTCAGAAATCTATTGTTCGGTATATAATCGAACCTGCAGATTAGGATCAATGAACGATTCCAATGGGATGTACCGTTGGGAGCATTGCGAAAATCAATAGATGCAAACTTTTGAAAAATCACTCAATCGCCGCCGACCCTGACACAATTCTCATTGTGCCACCATTATACCATTCAGCGTTAATCATTGGGCATTGACTATCGACCAGTGGTTTAGAACCTTTGTGGATGTGCGTGTTAAACGAGCCGCGAACCACAACTCCGTTTGCAAAAAAAAAATAATCACCAACCAAAACGAGACCTTTTTTCTTTTGGCTAAATAAATTCTCGCAAATTCTAATTATCCAGTTTGAACCGAGATTAGTCAGGGAATTTCACTGATCCAAAGGGATTTTTTGTTCAAATCAAATCAGGTCAAATTCCATAATTTCAAAAACACAATCCCAACATATACAGAATCACACTTGTTGAAATCTAGGTCGAGAATTTCTTGATTTTCATGCATTAACTGAGCAACTTGACATTGTTTTGATTTTTTCGGAAAAACAGATGGGAATAATGCATTTTTGGCCGGTCAAGTCAGGGAATTTAATTTCAGTGCAGGGATTGCCGCCACCGTGAACCAGTTCTGGTTCCAATCAACAAGGAAAGAACTAATTTCTGACACGATACTGCGATGCATACTGATGAAGACGTTTCATCCGGATCTGCGATCAAAGCTATAGTGATCGATGCATCAGTTACCAATATTTTGTTCTTAAAATATAGTTGAACACGCGGCTCTTATGTAATTTGCTGCTGTGATCCGGTGGCCCTGCAGGGACGACCCGATAGTGGATGAAGTGGAAATTCCCTGTTAATTGTTATGAGTATGACGGTGTGTCTTTCGACATATCGCAGCATGGTCACTCCTGGTACGGTAGTTGACGGGAATTTACACCTGTACCGAGTAGCCGGGCGTTACAGCAGTTCCACCTTTGGCGAATTACGTTGCAGCGACGACGACCACGACCGCGACCTCCGGGATGACCAACTCTAACTCTCTCTTACTCTGTCCTCTGGGAGACTTTGGAGTTTGGTGATCAACCTCGCCCAAGGCTCAACGCGGAGCGCGGTTACGAGCGGATAATTTCAGCCGTTATTTTTATTCAAGGTAGTATACAGACTACTACAATCATGTAGACATTACGATCCGTGTACCTTTTGTCAGGTAACATTAATCGCGCTATTCAGACACAAGTGCTTTTCACTGTTTCGCTATGTAGGCATCTTCCTTCCGGCTATACTACCTATTCACCTCCCATGAACTTCGCGGCTAATTCGATGAAAGATAAGAGTGTCACCTGTTGGCTCACAAATGGAATTGACATTTTTTTTTAGAGAGAAGCTGGTAAAAACTCAGTTCCATGGTGGTCACTGGTCAGGGAAAACCGGGGAGTCAGGAATTTAGATGAATGGTCATAGGGTAAAGTCAAGGAATTTTATGGTGATAGGAAACTAGACAGAATAAAAGATTCCTGGTCATTTTTTTCTCTTCCTCGCGCGGAAATCTTAATCAATGGAAATATTAGCAAAAATTGTATGAATTTAAAATGAAAAAGTATTCTCAAAAATCTTTTTTTTTCACCATTGATTTGAAGCAGTATTTATCACATACGTGAATAATCACTGATTCGTCCGAATTTCAGTCAGGGATTTCTCTTCACTATGATTTTGTCATTTTGCACATTAATAAAACTGCGAAAAACGTGGCAATGGAAGCTTTTGGTTCTCTTACTCCGAGGTTTAATTGAGATTGAAGGCATATTCTCACCTTGTGAAGAGGCTGGCTGCAGCAGCAATACTGCTAATACTCCAATGCAAGCCCACTGCATCGCGTTGTCCTCGTCCTGCATAAAACCAACAAGTATATATGTCATGTGTCCGAAATGGAGTTGAAGCACGCATTTTTGCTAAATGTATGACAAACGAAGAACCAGCAAAAAATTTATGATGTAATGAATGTCCTTGACCGCACTAAAACTGAGTTTGTTCGTCAAAAGTTTGCATATACTTCGAAGAAGAAGAGAGCATGGATACCTAAATGGAAGTTATTGGAGTTCTTTAAATTTTTTAAAATTTTGGTAAATTAAATAGAGATTCTTAGATGACACATGAGGCACATTATTTTCAAGTAGGGATCATGGGAAATAACGAAGAGTCATTAACGTAGAGAATCGTTTGTGAAATATACTCTATATGACGTTTTCCTGATGGGATAATGACCATTTCCTACACAATACACAACCTTTTTTTTCACTGTAATAACCAGCAATTTGATTACAAAAATATATATATCACCTATCCGCGGAGGTGTTTGAATAATTATGATTCAAATGTTACTGAATCGCGATGATGATCAACAATATACGCAAATGTGAATGCAAAACATGATTGACGCAAACAAATCATTTTCTATACAAACGGAGCTCTTATAAGCACACGATTCACGAAGAATGTATGTAATCATTTGATAATTTGAAATTGTTTCAAGAGTTTCACAATTTTTATCATATAAAGTGAAGATGGAACAGTTATATCTGCTTTTGTTTCGTGGAAATCAATCATCAGAAGGATTTCGGTACACCTGCGGTAAACGTAATTGATACTATTTGCAGCATGTGAAATCGCATAAAACCACACAATTAATACAACTCGATGAAGTTGCGGGATTCCATTTGTCGAATCAACGTATTAAGAATTCTCATCGTCATTTTTACTTTGCAATTATCAGCGGAATATTTCATACTCAATTACGGTATAAAAAGAATTATGAAAGCATACGATCCCACCGACTCGACGGAGGAGAGCAGGAACATATTTTTGTGCACACATTTTTCAACCCGATGTCCCAAGATTCGATTACTTTGAGTTACTCTTCAGTTAATACCCATTACGTTCGAAGTGTATGAGTAAATAATCACCTGTAGAAGCACCCCGAGGGCACATATAGCTGCGTCAATATAATGTTTGAAAAGTCTAGTACAGAACCGTTTTTCGAACTCTTGTTTTTGCTTCATATCTCAGTATAACATGAATCTACTAATTTTACACTTAGAAATTCAATCATAAAAGTTAAGTAGAGTCACAGAGAAATCACTAAGGAATTCACACGATTAAATAGTACACTGAAAAAAAATTGTTCAGGCGATACAACAATACGATTGAAGCAATAATTATAGCCACCTTCAGTGAAAAACTTTTCCTTATGCAGAAAATCGAATAGCTACATTAGAAATTGGTACCCTACCAAAAATGTTGATGTGATAAATCATATAATGTTATGAACGAAATCATCATGTCATTAATCATATGATTTCCGTTTTGATTTTAAACAAATATATACAAAAATCATACAGTTTATCCTGTAAGTTGCTTTATATTGTACCTGATGAGTCATGCCTACATGAATTAGTATGTGTTTTTTTACATATTTGTTCAAATTCGAAAGATAAATCATATGATGAATGACGAGATGATTCCGTTCATAACATTATATGATTTATCACATCAACATTTTCGTATTGCTGTATCCTTTAGCGATAGAATATGGCTGGACGAACAAAAATTCTGGCTGTAATAGCTAGCTGAACATGATGGACATTCGCGAAAGAACTAGACAATAACGACTGCGCAGAGTGAGAGTGGTAAGAACGATCATCAGAATATGTAATCGTTACCAAGAGGCAAGATTACTGGGTAACTGATACGAAGGCCAAGTCGAAAACTGGATATCGTAGATCTGACCTGTCCGAGGTTATCTAACGAGTAGTTGAGAGAGTGTCCTTCACATTAGGCGGTGCAGTACGTGTTAGGGATTCCCCGAAACACCGATGACTTTGAAGATCACGGTCAGTTTTTTGGCAACGACCCCGGTGGCCGGATGTACCGTTCCACACTCGTGTCTTACTCAACAATTTCCGGCCTGTGGTCATTTTTTGGTTCGTGCGACCTCAAAGTGCAGGTCTATTATTTATTACATTGCCTTTAATGTTCACCGTGTTTCAACTAATCGTTATTCGCATGGTGTGAAACGGCGAATCGGGTAAATATTATTCGCAAAACGGATTGATGAACACTATTTTTAGAATCGAGGTTCATATAAAAGATAAGATAAATATATAAAGATAATATATAAAGATAAATATAAACATTAAATAATTAAATTAAATCCGTCTAAAACCATGCAAAAAGCCAGGATAAAACTATTTTTAGCTCACAGTAAGAAGAATAACAAAGAGATGATTCGAATTAATTATTCTTCAATGAATTTACACGTGTCTTTTGCTTCAGTCATTTTCCACCTATTTTCAAATTTGTCGTACAATGATAATGTAACAGAATGAAAAACGAAAATTCAATCATTTGCTCACCGTTTAAAAGATATCGGAGACTATCGCAGCAGCACTACGTGACTGGTGGTCAGAACTGGTTGAATTCGAATACGGATAAGTGAATTTTGGATCGTATCGAGGGACCAGAACTCGATAACAGAGTCGGAAGGAGACTGCGGCAAACCACCGTGCCATTCTCTTTATATTCGACACTCGACAGGAGTATAGACTCGGCAAAGATCTGTAGATGTCGAGTAGGGATTCTGCGATACAATCGCGACGTACGATTCTACGTATCATCAATTTTCATTCCATCAAATTCGTGAAAAATTAATGTATGACTGTTCTGAAACGTTCCCTTAATTTATGACGTCTGATTACAGTTTTTCCACTAAAATCTAAGGGATATTCGTTCGTTGTCAATGGACGCATGCTATTTTTTATGATACCCATCTGTACAGTCGAATCATTCAGTACTCGGAATTACCGCGGTTAAGTGAACAAAATTCCGAGTACTGAATGATTCGACTGCGGAGTATTCAGTATGCAGAATTATTATCTGCCCATGGGCAAAATCTAATGGCTCTATCATTATAACAATATCAGCGATAACGGATGCCAACTACGGAAAACATGATGGCGTGGTTTGAGAACATTATCGCAGTTTTTCTTTTAGAAAGGGACACGCGAATATTAATTTGCTTCAAAAATGTAAAACTTGTAGGCTGAATTATTAATTATTAATGATCTTTACATCCAAAACAAGGTAAAATTTGTTAAATTTTCACTCCCAAGTATTATAGAGATTTTTAAATTTTTTATACGCTGTGGCTGATTTCTTTGTTCGTATGAAAAGTCCAACCGGAAATAGAGAAATATCAATTATTCTGGTGAATATTATATCTCATTCTTGCTTCTGCGAATATATTCCGATTATACATTTTAGATTTACTTCGTGATTTTTCTCTCTTGTTGTCCTCACTCTTAAAAGTTATTCTGAATTTTTTCAGATTTTTTTAGACCTGCAACCCTTTCTGAGTTATGAATTTTTTTTACCGAAAGAAAGGACCATTCTTTAAAGTCTGGAAAAATTCGCAGAAATTGTACGACTGACGTAGATGAAGGATAAAAAAAATATATATTTTTGTTAACAAAAGTCATCAAAACTGTTTTTTTTTTTCTGAGAAAAGATTGAACCCACAACTTTATCTATCCATAGATGATCGATACTATTTTTGAACTGTAAGATTGGGAAAAAAATTGAATTCCACTGATCGGTTACAAGAAATATTAGATAATTCGATCAAATATTCACAATGTGTGCCAAGAATAAAATGTGTAAATGGTGAAAAACCAGCACATCTGCTCGTTTTTATGAGTCTTCAACGGGTTATCAGTGTTTATTAGGTTACAACAAATTCATTGCATGTAATTTGAATCGGGGGATTCACATGATTCATCATGATGCCTGCAGACGGCCAATTTGCGGCAAAAATTATCACTGCAACGCATGTGTGATATCGAAGGCTGTAAAAGTTATCTGATGCTCTGACTGTGTACAGTCTACAGTACAATGAATCGGCAAACCGCTGTTTGATTGTTTCCTCTGTTCCGTTCCGAATAAACATTCTATAATAGTCAGATTCGATTATCTACAACAATCAAAACCTCGGCAATCTATAATGACATACATATTCAACGATACAGCTATAGAGTTATCTCGTTATGCGGTACGATAGGAGCGCCTGAGGCAGGCAACCGTGCGTACGTACCATAAGAAACAGTACATACCGTACGTACGGTTGCCGGCCTCAGGCGCACCTTTCGTACCACATACGGAGAAACTCACTGTTTGTGTATGTTCAGTTGCCTATCGCGGGCGCTTCAGATTCAATTTCCCTGGGTGTACATACACCGAAATCAAATCAGTGGGCGCGTATCTTCTGCGGCAAAAATAGTTCCTCTAGTGGCCACTGAAGCGTGGCAAGAGTTATTTCGGTACCGAGTTTCGCCACGTGAGGAGCCAGCCGTCGGCTTTACCTGTGTCGCGATCTCCGAATGTTTGAGTCAACTAGAGACACAGACGAAAATGCGAGTTGAATCACCGAGCGAATGACACATGAGTAGACAGAGTTAGAGCGATAGTCTCTTGTTTATAGGTTACAATTGTCCGTCAGTACACTCAACGAAAATGGATATATCGAAAATGGCAAATGAGAAGAAGTTACATCTCTGTAAATGGTATTTCCGCGGTGAGTTTATTTTCATTACAAAACCCCCATCATCATTATCACCGTTTTCGTAATTTCAATCTAACCAATGAAAAAAGAAACGAAATTTGAAAAAAAAAATACGATTTTTTGACACTTGTCAAGGAGGCTTCGCGATGCTACCATTTCTCTGGGCTGTGAATGCCGTTTGGTTCGCCAAAGAAGCTTTTTCGGTTCCGCACTACGACGAACAAAAACAAATCCGAAGATGTGAGTAGTAGACACGATTGATCTAATTTTGGAAGAAACATTTTCAAGATTATTTCAACAGTGAAGAAAGCCAATGCTCTCACTCTCAGTAAGAGGTCATTATTTGTTTACACCGAATCCTTATCTTCCAGACGTAATATTCTCCGCCCTCGGAGCTCTGGTGTGGTTCGTAGCCCTCCTAGCGTGGATAATAACGTTCCAGACGCAACGAGCATCTTGGGGTGAATTTGGAGACAGTATAAGCTACATTATACCCACTGGTATACCCTGACTCTGATCGAAAAATTTTAGGCGAATAAATACACTATAATTTGAATTAGTGAATAAGAACTGTGTGGTGATTTCGATTTAGTTTAATCCTCGTATTCACGTGTAATAAACATCAATTTTCTCGTCTTGGCAATATTCTCTTTATATTTTCGTTACTTATGTTCAGTGTTGTAAAGTACCTAGGTACAAGTACCTTTTTTTTGTACCTAGGTACAAATTTCAGTACCTATACCTGTACCTAGGTACTTTTCCAGATAAGTACCTTGTACCTGTACCTAGTTACTTTTTAGGAGTACCTGTACCTATTTTTTAGGTACAATTCAAGGTACTTTACTCATGTGAAAACACTGTGAAAATGTTCGTCCATTTTCGGAGCGCCAGCAATGACGGTGACTAATTTCATGCGCCCAGCACCACCTATTGGAATTCAGTTTTTTTTTTAAACAAAGGGGGCTGAAACCCAACAAACTAGACTAAATTTTCGGGGCCTCATCGTTTTTCAGTTTTTGACAAACCCCCGTATAACAAAATGGCAGCCGTTTTGATCAAAAAACAATTGTTTCATTTTCTATTTCCATTGCTTCAACGGCCGGAAAACATATATTTAAATCAATTTTTCGCAAAAAAAATGCTGCGTTATGGCCTCGCAAATTTAATTTGCTTCAAAATGAGTACAGATACATGTCAATCTATTCATCCGGTGAAGCTGTGGGGCGCCCCGCGTGAATCGGAACCCACAGTGTAGTTGACAGCAGCTGGAGCCGCCTTTTTATATTTTTTCTTATGTACAAAATTGGAATTTCTTCTTCTCTAATGAATGAATGAAATAGGTGAAACTCGACCTCCAAAAGTGTTCATTTCATGTTAACAAATAATGTCCGTAATTTGTGCATTTTTCATCCCTGTGAACGGTAACCTCCCCTTAATATGAAATAACCTGTTTGTCTGGTCTATAATTTTGTCCATATTTTTCAGATTGCTCTCGTACTTCCCATAAAAATGTACCTAAGTACCTAAATATAGGTACATCTTGAGTACCTGTACCTGTACCTAGGTACATTTCGCAAAAAGTACCTGTACCTGTACCTAGGTACTTTTTCCTGCAAGTACCTGTACCTGTACCTAGGTACTAAAAATGAAGTACCTTTTACAACACTGCTTATGTTACATAATTCATTCACAATGAAGTACAGGGTAAAATTTGTACAGATTTAAAAAGTATAGATAATACAATACGTGTAGATTGGTACATTTCAATTGTTATGTTTATCGTTTTACACCTCCAAATCACTCATGATTCCCGTCCAAATCAGTCGACGCTCAGAAATCATATCTTCATGATTCAGACGGCTCGCCGTCGTTGTATGCTTGTATTTATTTCCCTATATACCAGCCTTGCCAGTAGCTGGAAACAAACAATCTATAAAGATTCGTCTCAACACGTGAAAAAGAAAAAAGTAATGCTCAATGCTTACCAAAAGCGCCACGACATCCGCAGCCATCAACATATAAAATACGTTATGCCATCCAGCCCAGTTGGATATGAGACCTGCTAACAATGGGCCAACAGCAGCTCCAATACTTCCGGTTCCGTCGATGATCGCCGTCACGGTTGCCAGGGCTTTTGAATTTCCCCCCAGGCTGGGATGCGTCCCTAATTCAGCCGATACGACGGTAGTTATCAGAGCGTACGGACCATTGACTAGTATCCCCGCCAGTATCAGTAGCGCCACATTCACTCCGATGCTCGAACTTCCGATGAAATCGTATATGAATAGCTGAAATTTGGATGCACGGTTAATCGCGAGATCAAGGAATTGAGCCTCGTCCGCAATCCTCACCATGGGAACAGCCAAGGAAAGCATGCCGGCACAAGTCACCGCACTCATGCCACTGTAATCGGAAAGAAGACCAGCCGCTACTGCTCCAATTGCTCCTCCGATGTCGAACAAGGTTGACAAATCGGCGCTCAGTCTTGCGCTGTACTTGGCTGTGGGCAGAATCAAATTTGAGATTGTCGATTACGCTTTTACACAATTTTTTTGTGAAGTAGTACAAAGCTGAATTGTTGAGTGTAATTTGGGAGACTATAATACTATTATGCATAGATGATGATGTTGTACATACTCGAGGCGGCTATATACTGAGGCAGCCAGTAGAGGAATGTGTAGCTTACGAGCTTTGTGAAGAAAAGGCATAGAGAATATTCAATTACACCAGGTATACTGATAGCGCCGATGAGTCCGATCGGTTTCTCATCCCCAGGAGTGTGCGGCTTTCGATTTACCGTTAGCATTGGACTCGTCTCGGTTCGTAAAATCGCCTCCTTTCATGCAATTAATTTTCATAAATATTATTATTTTATCCTCTGAGATCAAGAACCTTAAACACAGATTATTATATTATCACGGTAATATTTGAGTAGAGAGTGAGGGAATACAATGCGCTACAGATTCTACGTATTCAATGGTGTGTTAGTCAAAATCTTGTAAAATTTAGAACAAAATGTTAAAATGTATCATGCAAGATTAAAAAGTTTGAATTTCATCGTGATCAAATGAAATTTCAATAACTCAAGAGGCTTTACAAGTGCGGGGAATAACGATATGTAGATTTTAAATATTAATTTAAATATTTAAGGTGAAAACAAAAGCATGCACTTACACCTTCCACAAACTGAGGACGAGATACGGCGCGGTAGACAACTCGCTATAGAAACAATAAACGGATGCTTAGCGATTAATATACAGGCGTGCGTAAAAAAGATAATAGGCTTCAGCTAACGATTACATAGCCATCATCAACAAAAAATCATTACATTTTTTTTTCCAATCGCGATCGGAATTTTCATTTTTTTCTTCTTCTCTGATTGATTGATTGATCCCATAGTTTTATCTGTTTCGATTAAGTAATTAATTACTCGTAAGATAAGAGTGTTAACACATCAACTAAGTTCAAAGTATGAAACTATACTGGAGATATGAGGCGTTCACAGACATTGCTCACAAATACTTGCTTTGATGTCCATGCCAAGAGCATCAGACTCTCGAATGAAAGCTGATACAGACATCAGTATCTCGCATTCTCAAACAAAGCAGACTGCAATGTTTTACTATGGACCCCAGAAACGATTTGAATTCAATGCTAGTCTGATACTTTCTTCAAAAATTGAACGTTCATACTTTTAAAAATATCTCTGCAATATCTGAGCAAAAATTTCAAGCAGATTTAATAGAATTCGGGGATCGAAGCGTACAAGAATGCATGCAAAGATATAATATATACATAGAACTCAGATCTAATTTAGCCACGTGGTCTTTGAGAACTTGGGTGAGATTGGAGGCGAACGTGAATTCGACCGGACTGAACGTGACTCTTTTCAGTCACGAAACTTACTTCGTCCGGAGTGCGATTCGCTTCTGGATCCTCGGTAGTGCTACCTTCGTCCGAGCTGTTTGTTATCTCTACTTTCCTGTACCCCGGAGGTTCAGGCGGAAGACATCCAATGTCTACAGGACTCGGTGCCAGGAAGAGGAATAGAATAAAACCAACTACTCCCATGACTGCGCCAGGCACCATGAAACTCAGCCCCCAGTCCGACTCGACAAATTCGCCCGCTATCAGGCTTCCCAAAATATTTCCCAGGGACGTGTGGGAATTCCATATCCCAAATATCAAACCACGTTTTCCCTTTCCGAACCAGTTGCCGACGACGGTAACTACGCCTGGCCAGCCAGTTGTTTGAAACACTCCGCCCATCGCCTGGAAACGATAAATTCACAGCTGAATTATACAATTAACAAGATGTACATGTGTGAGTAAATAATTGCGATGATTAAACGCGTCACACAAGGTGTACACTCCCACTTGTTACGTTTTAATTTTCTGTTTGTTAGGAGATATATATTGTCGAACGTTGATAAAACTCGCATAAGAGCGAGAATAAACTGTAATTCATTACGAATTGTTCAAGTATGACGTAAGCAAAACGCTATCTACATAATACTTCGGGCTGTTCTGAGTAAAATTGTTGTAATATACGATAAAATATGTTTCCACACACCCAGAAACTGGAAATAAAGCAACGAATACTGACCTGGACCAAAATAAAGTACCACAGACTATGGATCTCGTAGGGCTTGGCGATACCGAACAGATAAGAACAGATTCCGGAGAAGATCATACCGAGGGACAGAAAGTAGCGCAGATTGACACGCTCCGCGACGAACCCACTGAGCAATGGAATTGAGAAAAAAAAAACTTTAGTTCAAGCTGCTCCGATACCAGACCGGAAGACGGTTTCACCTAAATCTTCACCTTAGGAACATCGCGGCTGCGTATGCGAACAGAAACGCAGAATCCAGCGTCCCCAGCAGTGCGGGGGCATCCTTAGTGTCTGTACATAAGAATAAAACAGTCTTCTCTTCGTTCACAGTTTCACGAAAGTGTATCGAGCTTATAATTACCAAACGGAGCCCAGTCGCACCAGGTATCGCTGCTCCCGTTGACTCCGGACGGAGGTATGAGTTTGGAGCAATTCTGGCTGAGCACACCCTTGACTACGGATATCGGTTTCCTGGTCATGTGGTAGCAGGTGTAGGCCATGTAGGTGAGGGCGAGTACCCCGCCCCTGTGCCAGGCAAGTCGATTGTAGCGACGCTGGCTGGTGCATCGCTCCCATATCCAGTCTATAGCTCTCAGACCCCATGGTGTGTCCTGCGTTACCATCCTATATCCAATTTTCTGGCCTTCTATTTTTACTCCGATTCAATATCTGATGAAAATTAAGTACGTGAATTAAGACGGGACATTTATTCAGTGGAATCTATTCGGTCGGGAGACTTACGAATATTATTTAGCCGTCGTTGCGAGTGGTAGCTACCAATTTAACAGCACAAGTACATCAGATAACGTTTATTGTTGTTATTATCTGAAGGATAATTATTATCGTGTTTTTTATTTCACAATCTGAAGAAGGAAACATGTGAATGTAAAAAAAAAAAACATTTCAACAATAACAAAAAAATATTGTATTCATATCGTGAATAGTTCACCTCAGTGAAGTGAAATAATCGCTAATGCATGTCCAGATCAAAGTCGATTTTCAATTGTTTCGTAAATATAATGTGGTCAGCGCGATGAGTCATAACCTAGAATTGGAAGAAACAAAAGAATCGTGATAAAAAGCGTTTCGGGGCTATTTTATCGAATTATGATCACAGACCATCCGATGCAGCCTTGATGTCTCATTTTTCCTGAGTGATGATCGGCGATAAAAATGAACAAAGGAGCAGGAATAAATGAAAATAAGAGAAAAAAATGTCAACTCTACGAAACACGATGCACTCGGTGAATTGACAGTCCGCGTATCTCCTTTGGGAAATGCCGAATGTCCCGCGCTCGGGCGACAGGCTTTAATCGAGCAATACAACGAGGTGATTAACGTGTGACTGTGAGCGCGCTATACTGCTAACGTCAGGAGAAAACGTGTGGGATACAGAGATAACAAAGTCGAATGATTCGATTGGGGGAATGGTGCCACGTGACTAATACACATAACGCTTTATAACGTGGGTATCACGTGGCAGAAAAGAGAGAAAAGCGTTGAAAGAGACAAAAGAGAAGGCTCGGCCTTCAATTTTGACAGCTGCAGCATCGCGCATAAATAAAACCCTCGCACACTATCACTAAGGATAATAATTGTTCATACGTATCCTCCCATCTACGCGTAGATTTCAATAATATCGATGAGAGATGTGGTAAACAAATTGAATTGATCAAGAAAACAGAGAGTAGAGATATTCTGCCATTTATACGTACCGATGCTCCTCGCACAACTAAATATTTCTTCGATCTTTGAACAGTTGGTGTAGAACAAAAAATTGATTGGAGTAGGATTATAATGAAATACACAGTCAACACTCGGGATTTTTTTTTTTTTTTTTTT
>JAFFZH010012421.1:0-12653 GCA_018420115.1 Euura saliciscinereae
AAACTCGAAAAACTTTCGCTCCGAGAGTTTGAGATGGATTTGGACGAAATCGGAGGAATAGTTTTCGATCACACCAACTTTCCGCAGTTAAAAAATATGATAATTACGGAATCGGAGAGTTGCGATGATTGCGATGACATCGGTCGGATCAGGGAGATTGCAAGGGCGAAAAATCTCGATCTCGAACTAGTTTCTACTAGAAGTCCGTGATGATTTCGAAAATTACGATGATTAATATATCATGTTTACTTGTGTTACGAGCGCTTTTATGTACGAATTCATTTCTATCTGCAAAAAATAGACTACGTTTCTCTGTTCCATTTGTTCGGAAATGTACGTACTCACGATGCGTGTACCACGACGACGATATCTGTATCTGTATCTGTCAGCCCATTAAAAATCGCTGCTTATGTATAGTTTGGTATTATGTGATTAGATACCTGTTTTACCTTTGTGAAAAATACGTCTTTTCTAAGATATGTAATAATTCGGTCTAAGAATATGAAAGTGAATAAACAATATAAGAACAGATTACAAATTTTTATTTTATTCACCGTACTATTCCTCCCCGATTCAATGCCCAGATGATCTACACCCTGAGACATTACTCAACGAATATTTCTTTTCTGTTTCCAGAAAGCCTCATCGGAGGGATTATGCCGAAACTAAAGCAGCCAGCTTCGCTGCAGAATACGGCAATGGACGCCCTAGTCGTATTCCTAGCTGATTATTGTGATCGACTCAGTATCGATGATCGTCTGGACAAGCTTCACCAAGTGATCGCTGGGATCAAGAAGGACATATCCCCGCACATACCGTGGCACCTATCGATGGAGTTTCATGCGAGGTTTCTGAAGGAGGTGGAAAATCTTCAGGAGCTACGGATGGACCAGGCTGCTGACATCCATCAACAAGCTATACTGGAAATATTAATGGACAACAAAATCAAGGGACTAAGATGCGAGGGTTCAATTGTCACTTACCTGCACCCTTGCAATGCGGGGAGACTCGATGAACTCAGGCTGTTAGATCTATCCTTTTTTTGCACCGAAATGCACCCCATTCGTCTGGAATATTTCCACCTGGATCATCTTACGACGTTTGTTTACCCTGAGAGGTGTAGCGACGATGACCTCAAAGTGATCGGTAAAAATTGCCCGGTGCTCAAATTTCTCGATGTTACTGATTCAAAAAAAGTCACCGACCGAGGACTTCGCTGGCTGATTCCATGTTCCGAAATGCGTTCTCTGATCATTCCTTTTTGTAGAGTCTCTCACGCCGGCATAACCGAGCTACTCTCAGTGCTGACAGAAATCGAGGAGCTGTCCGCGTGGTCAAACAGCGCGGGTCGCGGTTTCGATTGTTTTTCCCATTTGGATTTGGAAACCGTGTATCCACGCATAAAGAGCTTCACGATCGTGCGAGACCGCATTTCTGCCGAGAATCTGACATCTGTGGTCTCAAAATTTCCGAATTTAACATCCCTCGGTATTTCTGGGCTTCTCATGGGCGATTTAGCGCTGTTGAAACCCTTGAGACAACTCGCGAAACTCGACTTCAGTTCCGCCACTGGGTTCAGCTGGGACGATCTCAAAGAACTTTTGCCATTTATTGGTGCTAACATCACTGATTTGCGGACAAACTGTCCCGCCAGGTCGCCTGCTTGCATATCGCAAAGTGACTTGAATCTTCTATTCGAGATTTGTCCAAACCTCGAGCTTTTACAAATTGACTACCAAGCGCACTCGCGGGGAGAGAAGTTATTCATACCGCCTTTTAAGAAACTGAAAGAACTAGACTGCATCATACCTGGGAGACTTAATCGCCGTCGTGCTGTACTACAATTCGGTGAATTGCCAGAGCTTGAGGATTTATTGATTGATAGATTTTACATGACTGCCGAGACCGTGAAGTCAATGATATTGGATAGCACGATATTTCCGAAATTGAAGTTACTGAAAATATCCGAAATTACTGGCCCGTATTCCATCGATCACATTAGGCAAATCGCAATTGACAATAACCTTGATTTCGAAATACTAGAATTCTGAGACCAATAACGGTAACTTAATCATTCGCCACCTAAATGATAAAAATACAACATGTTCGCTTTGGCATGTAAGATGCTTACTACATTATGCTAGATATTATATATCTATTCGAAGAATGTAAAGAAGTACTGTATCAGAAATCAGAGCTCAATATATTGAGCATCTATCACAATATATATTTAGGATCGAGAGAAATTCAATTCTCGTATTATTCATACGTGTCAATACATTTTTTAATGAAACCGGTCCGCAAAAATAAATGAATCCCAAAATTTATTCTGAAACTCAAAATCCGACTCACAGTACCTAATATCATGTTTCAATCCGATAAGTATATCTGCTATCCTGATTGGGATTCCAACAAGAGTTTGTTCTCTCTGACGGTAAGTTTATTTCACAGCATCATCTCCTGCTAAGCTGATTGGTGATGTTCTCCCATGCTCCTAGCAATTATAGCGCTAGACGAAATCACGGCAACGTCAAATAATTAAAGACTAGCAGTATAAGGTATGATGTCATTCGAACTCACAATCAGTCCATCATTGTCGCAGAGATTCTTCTTCATATAGTTGACTTATAGTTTCGTGTAGGAATGTTCCAGGGAGGGCAACTTACGAAATTTCGGTTTGGTTTTGATTATTCGTTTTTATCACAGGTTTTTCAAAATCCATTGACAAATTTTAATTTTTAATCAAGGCATTCAGGGTGTCGAGTGCTCTACACATGCCACACAGAACTCACCAGCGCTGGAATCCTAACGACTGCAGTCGTTAAATTATAGACCAAAAAATTCCAGATCTCCGCACGAACAGCCGTGGTGTAATCGAGATTCTTTTACTCATTTCTTCCATCAAATTTTATTTCACAAACTATTTTTTTCGAGTCTCATATCGGCGATGCAAACAATTGGTTCTTTGTCCCTTTCGCGCGCTTTTTTGTACGGTAGATAGAACAAGGCAGCGATAACAACACCGTGAGTCGGCCACAGCCGAACATGTCCGGAGACTTACGATGGTTTCCAATTCGCCACACGCCGACGCAACGCAGTGTTGTCTGAAGTCTGATTGTTTCTACTTTTTTAACGTCTTGCAATCTCTTCTTTAGTTCACCGAGACTTGTTGCCACAATTCAGAACCGTCTATAATCTACCAAAGTGTAATAGATGTGTCTGCAACGATCTCAACGCACCGAAATTTGATGCGGTACGAATAGTTTGAGGTTAGGAAGCTCATATCACCACGCTGCAGTCTCGTAAACACCTGCACTTGCCTCACTGTCACCACTCAGTATTCTTGCGATACGATAGACAGGTGAGTGTGATTATTATTAATGTAATAAATGTTCTATAGTCTGTTACAAATCGTTTACGTGTTTGATTTACTCGCATATTCATCGTAACCTTGACGTAAAGTTTTTACCAGTCGTCGTCGTAATTGTATGATCCATCCGATTCTCTGATTTAAATACAAAAATCTTTGATAAGCTCTGAGGGGAAGCGGGACTTATCGAACAACAAATCTGACCGATGCTTACTTGTGGCTTAAAGAATTGTTTCTTCTTTCCTGAATGATTTTTTTCGTGATTCATCTAGCCCTACGAATTGCTTCATTAATTTTCTATTCCTGTTTGTCGATTTTATGGTTGTAGCAATGCCCAAATTGAAGCAGCCTGCTCGTTTACTCACCGTGGCCACGGATGCTCTGATCGACACGCTTGTGAAATATTGTTACAAATGCAGTATCCAGGGCTCTCTGGACAAACTCCGACAACACATCACTTTTGTAAAGGACGATATAGGCCTTTACATACCGTGGCAATTACATGCAGATTTCTACCAAAGATTTCTTGAGCGATTCTCGGACGGTTTTAGAGCGCTTGCGGAACAACCCGATAGCCATAGAAAGGCGGTGTTGGAAGTTATAATGGATAAGAGGCTCGTCGGTCTAAAATGCTCAGACTTTGAATTAATAGATACGGAAGATGCACATCGCATCCAAGGCCTACAAGAATTGCGGCTGTATGCCTGGTGCCACAACTTGGATTCGTTTCAACTAAAAGATCTCAGGGTATTAGTATACTATAATTTTTGCACCGATTCTGATCTGCAGGCAATCGGAAAAAGTTGTCCGAAGCTAGAATTTCTGAACCTACAATCAGCCGGAATCACCGACGACGGACTGTTTGCTCTTTGTAAATGCTCTAAATTACGAGAAATCTTCCTTAACGCTTGCGAAAAATTAACCTACGAAGGGATCCGAGATTTTCTATCAGCTCATGGAAAAATACAGACTTTCCACGCAAAGTCTTCGAGACATGAAGCAGACTTCGATTTCTTTGCACTCGTGGGCTGGTCGGTATATCCTTCCGTGAATGCGTTAGCGATTAACATAGAATACATCGAGGACATAGACCTTCGTTGTATTACTGAAAAGTTTCCTAATTTGATTTCACTTGCTATTTCCGGAGAACAAGACTATTCAGCAGACTTCAGCACGCTGGCGTCGCTGAAAAAGCTGTCGAAACTTGAGGTTTGGGGTCATTTTGCGTGGATCGAACTCAAACCACTCTTAAAATTGATTGGGGCTAATATGAATACTTTAAGAACAGGCTTTGGTGGTGGCCGTCCCCAGAGTAACTTGGATTTCTTGTATAAGTTTTGTCCAAATATCGAGAATATACATTGTTCTCATCGAACAGGAGCTAATGAAGAAATATTGGTCGTACCGCCCTTTAAGAGGCTGAGAAAGTTCGGAATCAACGTTTCCGACGAAGACGATCGACTGTTTGCAGGATTGCAATTTGGTGTAATGTCGAAACTTGACAAACTCAGGCTGTACAGATGTCGAGTCACGACCGAATATATCGAGTCAATGATACTTGACAACAACAGGTTTCCGAACCTGACGGCCTTACGCTTGAGTGGAATGTCTCGTGACCAGTATGATATTAATCGTATCGAAGAAATTGTGAAGAATAACAATCTTGATCTTGATATTAGATACAGTTGAGTAATTCTAATATTGGATATTTCGTATGGAAAGGAATTCATGGTGATAAGTCAGGAGCGTTATTCCATGTAGTACCTATGATGATAAAAATAGATAATAAGCTCAACTTTTCTATGTAACCCTTGTGTATCTTTTGTAATTACACTTAGGGTCTTATAAATCTGTATTACTGACACGCCTCAATAAAATTTCGATAAAACCGGTCTGGTATAAGAATAGATTAATGAAAGAATTCATTTCAAATATCAAGATCTTTGTATAATGTAGTAATACTTATATCATTAAATGATTTTCTCAATCAACACTTATTTGCCAATACCACAATGTAAAATTAATCAAATTCGAATCGCGGCTTAAAAATATCAGTATCAGCAAATATCGATATTTTATTCCCGAAATTATGGACTGGTCTTTGAATATATCACACAGACTGATGTATCATTTGATGTTGATATCCTCATTTTTCTTCCGATCCTCACCCCTACTCTTGACTTTCGCGCGCTTTGAACGCGTCGAAATTCAAACCGTAAGTAGAACGAGACAGCGATAATAACACAGCGAGGCGGCGGGAACCGAACATGGCCGATCATTCACGACGGCTTTCGACTGACTAGCGACACGTGGACGCAGCATTATTTCATAGTTCGTTACGTCTAACCTAAAAATCCTGTCCGAAGCGTGTCAAGACATCACTTCAACTCCGAATTGGGTAATACAAAAAGAGACGCTGTATAATTCAAGACCTACATCCTTGGAATAGTAGCTGTGACCATCTGGACGTGCCGAAATCTGAAGCAGCTCGAATTTGGGGTTGGGGAGGTCCAAATATCCGATGCCTTGCATCCCCACTACTGTTTACTACCCATGAGAGTTGCATTCTTTCCACTGCTAAAGAATAAACAGGTGAGTGACATGGTCTGATTTCCCCTCCTTACATTTTTCGTGACAGTTGAATGTGTGTCTCACAGCGTTCGAAATGATTTTTAGGTAGGCGACACTGGTGCTTTATAATTTTTACTGTTTGATATACTTTCTAATTTGTTTGTAGACTATATTTTTGTTTGTAGGTAAGTGAATTCGATAGATGATTTAATTGGCAAAAATGTTCGAAGCAGATGAAAACAATATTACCGTTGTATGAAACCTCATAACATAACTCGGCACTCGCGATATACTGTCGTTACTCAACGCACTTACTCTATTCTCGACCAGACAAGATTACGTTCGTGAAGTTTTTGTCTCAAATTAAATCTAAAAGTTCGTAGAATATTATAATAACTTTTGATGAGATAAAAGTAGTTTTTGTGGTCATTTTCAACATCCACGAGTAATGAGGCAGAATGAAACGGTTCAGGTAACAACTTAAAAAATGATGAACTGGCCTGTTATGGGTCAGAAAAAATTTCCCCGGTTTTATTCTGATTGCAAAATTGTTTTACCTCATTATAACGTTATTTTGATTCATGTACGTTAGTATTCTGTGGGGTGATCTATATCTCCGAGGCACAAGTTGTGGACGATTCGTTTCTCGTTCATCTGTCTCCCATCGATTTCCAGATCAATGTTCATTAAATGAAATGTGTGTCGCATATCCATCAGGTATGTCTTATGTTTCCTTGTTTTCTTGTCATCTTGTGTCTGTCATGATTTTGTTTCCCTCTCCTTTATGAGATTTAATTACAGAATTTAAGTGAATTCACAATCATAATTCCAAACTACTGACTGAGAAAAATAGACCACTCAAAGAATCTTATATTTCCGTTTCCAGACCCTCAAATAACTCACTGAAGCAATGCCTTTTCTGAAACAGCCAGCTTCCCTACAGAACATGGCCATGGACGTCTTGGTCGAGTATTTTTCCGCGTTCTGTCATAAGTGCAGCACTGAGGACTCCGTGGATGAACTTCACCAAGGCGTCGTTTTCATAAAAACCGAAGTAGGCTCTCACATGACACGAGAATTCGCTGCCGAGTTATACAACAGACTCCTGGAACGATTTTCGATGTCTGGCAACCCGACACCACTCCCTCCGTTTCGAGACGTGAGAATCATCTTACATGCACTGCTAGATGACGAAATCATCGGACTTAAGTGCTTGTACGTATTTCTGGCTTCGTTGCATCAGGAAGATGTCAACCGCATTCAAGGATTCACCGAATTGGAGTTGAAATATCCAACGCCTTACAGTCTGGAATAATTGCACCTTGAGAATCTCACAACATTCAAACATGCTTTCTATTATACCGACGCAGATCTGGTGGTCACAGGCTGCAATTGTCCAAGGTTGAAGTACATAGATGCTTCTTGCTCAAGAGAAGTAACGAATGTAGGACTACTAGCCCTGGCTTCGTGTGCGAATCTACGTTTCCTCTCTGTCGAGCGCGGTCGTGCAGTTCCTGTGACAGGCCTGAAAGATTTTCTAGCAATCAACAAAACAATAAGCGAGGTGTCCGGCTCGCTTTTCGAAGGTTTCCCAGGTTTTGACTATTTTAAGGACCCAAACTGGGCCTTGGATCATTCCGTACACCCATCTATTGAATCTTTCACAATAGATTTAAATGAGATCGGAGATCGGCATTTACATTTCTTTGTAGCTAAGTTCCCAAACTTGTCTGCAATTAAAATTGCCGGAGCTCAAACTGGAGACGTGTGCATTCTAAAGTCTTTATCTAAACTGTGGAAAATTGATTATTTTATGAGTGCCAGACTGACCTGCACTCAACTCGAGCCGCTTTTAAGATTTCTCGGCCCTCAAATCAAACACTTGGAAGTTCAGATAACCCAGAGAGGCTTGGATATGGATTCGAGCTGTGTAACAATTTGGAATACTTGCGCTTCGAAATTCCGGGAGACGCTCCTTTAGTGACTTTGGTCATACCACCTTTTCAGAAACTGAAGAATTCAGTCGGTATTACATATGGTCGAGAGGAAACTCCCATATTAAAATTCGGTCAAATGGTCAAGCTTGAAAATCTAGAAATAGAAAGGTTTTCCATGAGTACGAATCAAATAAAAACTATGATCCTCGACCACACTAGATTTCCAAGTATGAAATAGCCGGTATTATCGAACTTCTGTGAAACCCGCGACTTTGACTTCCTCAGGCGACTTGTGAAAGAGAATAATCTTCATCGAAAACTCAAGAAATAAGTAGTTTCTATTGGGAATCTGAATCTTGCCAACGAAAATATGACTGAATCTGTGGTTTTAATTTGCCAGTGACTGCACATTCGGTTCTCGTATTATTATCATTCAGAGTTCTAGTGTGGATTGCGATAGCAAATTGCAGATGATAATGATGCCGATGTACTTTCTAAACGTTTCATTGTAATCGCAACATTATCATACTCATTCTACCAAGTTTGCTCTTTTTTTGCATACATTAAGATATGAGTAAGTTTGTGACAGGCAGATTCTGAGCTGATTTTCTGAAGTATTTACGTAACATGGAGCATTGATCAAACTGCTCATCTAGAATCTTTGCTAAACGTGTATTTTGTTGAAAAAATAAACCGTTCATCAAAAATCACACCTGAATATTCATTCAACCGGAATTAGGTAAGACATAAACAAGTTGGATTCATCCGTTGTTCCCATATTATGTTCCTATCCCACTGAGAAATTTATTACCAGAAACAAATCACTATCCAAAAATTATTTCTTCATTACTGACTGATTCCATTACACGATGATTTATCTAGCCTCACAGACTGAGCATCGCTTCATGGACTTTATGTTTCTGCTTACAGGTCAAATAATTGAAACAATGCCGAAATTGAAGCAGCCGCTTCCTCTACTCGACATGGCCACAGGTGTTCTGATCGACTTACTCGCGAACTATTGTCACAAATGCAGCATTGAAGGGTCTCTGGACAAACTCCATCAACATGTTGCCTTTATGAAAGACGATATTGGCCCTTACATACCCTGGCAAATGGCTGCAGGCTTCTACGAAGATTAATTACTGCAGCAGTTCTTGCATGATTATCAACTGATCGAAGAACGTCCCGAAAGCCATAAAATGGCGATGTTTGAAGTTTTAATGGACAGGAAGCTCGTCGGTCTGAAATGCCCGGACCTTGAATTGATGGATATGAAAGATGCACATCGCATCCACGGCTTACAGGAACTGAAGATGAGTTCCCGCCGCTATGATTTGGGGACGTTCCACCTAGAAGATCTTACGGTATTAGTTTACCATGAATACTGCACTGACTCGGATCTGGAGATAATCGGCAGAAATTGTTCGAAGCTAGGATTTCTGGACGTCACAGACTCGCGGTCGGACGGAATCAGCGACAACGGACTGCTCGCTCTTCGATCATGCCCTCAGCTACGCGATGTCCGCGTTATCGACTGCCAAAAAATAACAGACGAAGGGGTAAAAAAATTTCTAGCTGTTCACGGAAAAATACAGAATCTGTTCACAAGCTGGTCTTCTATTCACCCCAGTCAAGGAAAGGGCCTCGATTGCTTCTCCCACCCGGACTCGTCCGTGTATCCGTCCATAACTCAATTTGTAATCGATCTCGAAGTTATCACAGTCAGCCATCTTCGTTGTGTTACCGAAAAGTTTCCGAATTTGATCTCACTTCTTATTGACGGAGATTTAGACTCTTCAGTGGACTTGAGCACTCTAGGATCGCTGGATATGCTGTCGAAAATACAATTTTTTCCTCGGGGTGATTTGAGAATGGACAAGCTCAAACCGGTTTTGAAATTGATTGGGGCTAATATACAAAGTCTAACCTTCGTGTGCTTCAGTCTTTCTCAGAGTGACTTAAATTTCTTGTATAAATTTTGTCCAAACCTCGAGTATCTACTTTGCTATCATACATCGCATGCGGATGGGAGAATATTGGTCATACCGCCTTTTAAGCAGTTGAGATCGTTGGGATTGGTGGGTAATCGCAGGCTTCGATCACGGTTCGTAGACTTGCAATTTGGTTTGATGTCGAAGCTCGTATCAATCGCGATCTACAGATATGAGATCACGACCAAAAATATCGAGTCAATTATTCTCGACGATACCAAGTTTCCAAACCTAAGGTACCTAGTGTCGCCTGACGTGCCCCTCGACTGTGACATTGATTATATCAAAGATATTGTGAAGAATAGAAATCTTTATTTTGAGATCAATCCTGCGGATGATTAATACTGATTTTCTGTTTTAAGGAATGCGGAAAAGAATTATTGTCTAATTAGTGAAAAACACTATTATTGTTCTATCCGTAACGCAGTACGAATGAATGATAACCTCAAGTTTACCATGTGTTTATGTATAACAGTAGTTTTTAGTGAAATGAAAATAAACTTAAACTCTCCTGAATATGTATTGCTCATACGCCGGAATAAAAATTTGATAAAACCGTTCCGCAATAGTATTTACGTTCAAAAAAAGATGTTAAACCTCAAAATCTTTTTTTTCAGTATCCAATATCTTTTTTTTTCCATCGAATTGAGTATATTACCCTTATTACCCTAAGCTTAGTTTGGATAGTCTTGCGTCATTTCTGCAAAAGGTCGGTATCAATCTAAAAGTTTTCATAGTGACTCAAACGAGGGCTTCGGCAATACGAAGTATATTGAAATCAGTTTTCAAGTTTTGCCGAAATTCAAAATACTTGGCGTTCAATTATTGCAGAGATGACGAGGAGGATGCATTGGTAATACCACCTTTTGACAAACTAAAATCATTCTTTTGCTCGATCTCCCATGAGTTCGATGTGACAATAGAATTTGGAATAATGGTAGTGCTGCAAGATTTATAGTTTCCCGTTCACATGAGTATAGAGAATATTGCGGAAATGTTACTCAATCACAACAAATTCCCGAATTTTCGGTCCGTAAAAACACGTGGATTGAGCCGCGATGACATTAATGATTGCAGGTGACCTGCCAGAAATAGATATTTCGATTCGCGATTAGGATTATTAATTGAACTGGAAATTAATTTCGTAAGTTATGATCAAATAAGTGTCCCAAGCATTGTATGTATCCAAGGTTTTCAACTTTTTGCATGGCATTGAAAGTCGCCTGTAAGCCGAATCATTGAATACAGGTACGATTGTTCTATAACCTTTTGTTTTTCATTATTTCCATCCGGCCATTCCAAGATAACGAGACTCCTATTCCCCATCTGTCTATCAAACTCAATTTCGAAAGATCTTCTCAGTCAATTAGCAACCGTGGTTCACATTGGCGGTCTAGTTCATTTAAAACTCACCAAATTTCCCGCGCCTCGAATGCCACGAAAGAAACGCATGCTGTGGATAGAATGAGACAGCGACAATAACACAGCGAGGCGGACGGGACCGAACATGTCCGATCACTCACGACTGCTTCCGGCCGACTCGCTGCCAGTTGACGCTGATTGTGAGTGCAAACTGCAGAGGTTCTCCCTGTCCGCCAGCGACGCGGTGTTTTTCTATTGTTATTTACGTCCATAAATTCTCTTCGAAGAGTAACAGAATTCAATTCAGAATTCGATAAAAGAATATGTACAGTTCAAAGCATTGAATAGTGCAATAAAAGTGCCTGTGAGAATTCTGAACGAGCTGAAATTGGATGCAACTTGAATAATTGAGGTTAGGGAGATCCCGTAGTCACCACGCTGCAGTCTAGCAGCACTGTCACCCAAATTTGATAATTCTTGTCGATAGATCAACAGGTGAGTAAGATTTCAACGAGTTTCATACTCTAGCGTGTTCTGAAAGTTTTGGGTGTCTTATTGCCCTTGATAATCTTCGAACGATTAATTTGTGGTTTGTATTTGTCGTAATTATGTGTTGACTCGAAGTCTGTACGCGAAAAACTTGTCATATCCATTCCATTGGAAAGTCGTTTCGACTCTCACGATCGCACCCGTGGGGCGATCTATTGTTTACAATCGCGAACCGTTTCTGTGTCTCAAGTGTGTTTGAATGTTTTCTGATTTCGCCAAACCAACTTGGTATTTGGGATTCGGCATTTGACACTTTGAAGCGTCGATGTATAGTGAAGACGACGAAGAACCTTTTATGTAACGCGAGTACGTTTTACTCGTTTTTCAGTGGTTGCTTCCGGTACAGGAAGTAGCCGTTTCTGCGATGGTGGGAGTGAGTCTGCGGTTGCGCATGCGCGCTCGTACAATGTCGCTCACTTTCCAGCGCTAGCAGTTGAAAGTGGTCATTATTGTACTCCGCGCATGCGCAGTTGCAATTGAATGTCCGATTCTCCGACGACAACGACTCATGTTCTACGATCAGGAAGCAACGTCGGTCCTTTCGAGTTCGCTTCCTTGTTGCACAATGCATTACAGAGGGCCCACAGCTCCAAAGTGCGTTTTGAGATAATTGGGTAGTGGTTGAGGCGATGCTGCACTCGATTTTGGTGTGGACTCGGATATTTCCGAATATTTAATTGTAAGTCTTACGGATCTCAAACGCAAAAGACGGATTCGTAGTGCAATTGTACGTGCAATACTGCAATTTGGAACAACAAACCATTTTGAACTCGTACAATCTCTGAATTTTTGCAGAAATCCGAATTATTTTTGTTTTCTAAAGTCGCATGAAGAATTCCCTGCTACGCATCTGTTCTTTGCGTTTGAATT
>JAFFZH010012424.1:111-11324 GCA_018420115.1 Euura saliciscinereae
AGTGCCATTCACTCTAGGAACGTGGCCATTTATTTTTAGTGTGACATAAACTCTGCTAGAAGTAAATATTTGTTTTCCTGAGTGCTATTCACTCCAGAAACGTGGCCATTTAGTTTTGAGTGTGACAATCACTACTAGAGTGAAATATTTGTTTTTCAGAGTGACCATTCACTCTTAGAAGAGAGTGACCATTGCCTCTGTAATTGTGACCATTCAATCTTTGTTGTTGATGCCTGAGAAAAGTGTATCGAGATTGCCAAAAAATCGATTATTGTCTATGAAATTCTGTTTCCACAATTGAGGCAGAGAAGCACATCTGTAATAAAAATGTGTAGAGGCGCTATTTTATGGGAATGGAATTTAGTTTTTGTTGAGAACATTACGGGTATTTCCGTCGATCGAAAATTCAACGGACCTTGGGCATCATGATTTGAAATTCGAATACCTATCCACCCGATTCGGCGGATAGTGTATGGAACACGTCTGTGTATCGATGGAGAACGTCGGTGTGCGGCGTCGGCGGCGGCCATTCGTAACCGAATTAATTAGGCAAATCGGTGGCCGCGACGTAGTTACAATTAATCTGTGCCCCGCTTCGTGTATTATACCCCCCCGTGCTGCAACTCTCCGCGTTATCTGTGTATCTGACGTCCATCCTGCTACATAGGTGCTTTAATATTTCTATGAATGTTTGTTAATTTGAGTTTTTTGTTAAAGCTCTTGAAAATTTTGGAATCTTGGAATGAAAAATATCGAATTTCGGATGTCTCGTACGTTTTCATACTTTTAAAACAAACTCGGAGTAATTCAAATTGCTTCTTTTATCGCAGTCTTGTGTGTTCCAATCGGTCATTAACGCTAATTAGCTTCTAGTTTCGGGGATTTAAATTAATAACGAGAAGTAATCTCTTTGAATTATTGGGCAAGAATGAAAGCACGAGATGATTAAGAAATCGTGGCGATATCGAGGGGTCGACTTTGACGATAATCTGCTTCGCTCAGAGCCAAATTTAACATCGAAATCCAGAATCAAGAATCGCCGATCTAATTTCAAAATGTCGGTGATCGTTCCGCGTCGCGGTTACCCATCCTCGTGTTTGTTAAGTGGCATTCGTGGATATACGGTTATCCGTGATTTGTGGATAACGCTTAAGTCCAAATTGCTGTCAGGGAGCCACCGCAGTCGCTCTCGAAATCCTACAACGTGGGATACGTAGGTGGCTCTGACCCCAACCCACGTCAATGCATATCTATTTGTCTATGGACTGCACTACAGTGATATCGGCCACCAGAACCTAATATTCTACACTCGGCAATCGCCGCTATAACCCAGAAATCAGAAACCAGACTACAAATCTTCGTCCAATGGCTCCTGGGCTGTATTCTCACATCTTGTTTAGAGCTTCCATCTTTCTGTGACCAAATTACACGATCCTGCTAAATGGGGCATTGGATAGGCACCAAGTTAACAGAATACAAAATTTGAGCTTCTGGAATTTTTGGTCGAAATCCAATTCGAGAAGAATAAATTTCCTTCTTCAAGTGAACGAAATATCGAGACTGAGGCACAATCGGCGCAATACTCGAGTTTGTTTTGGTGAAAGAGGAAATTTTTTTACGTCAATTGAATTCCTAACGATCTGAAGTTATGGCTAGAATTAGCTCTCGGACAAATTGTCCAAAAGCTCGTTTTTCGAACCCAGCCAACCTCAGACTGTTCTGCAGTCCTTAGGAATTCACCTTGTATGCTAAAAAATGGGAGGATATCAAAAGCTGATAAGGATAATAGACTGATCAGAGTTTTTCACGTTACACTCTGCCAGTAGAACGTAGACGTCGTCTTATCGAGTATTGAATTCAGTCTACAAGACCAAAAAAAAACTCGCTGTTTTGCATTTTCGCATAAAAAATGACGTCACATGTAAATTTTCAAGGTTCCCACCTAACCGCGAAACGCGCGTCTACTCCGAATGGAATTGAGCTTTCGGTAATTGTTTCAAACAATCCGGGCTTAGAGCCTAGAGGGTTGCCATGACTACGGGTACGCCGACTGGCATCGAACCTCCGGTTCTGGATACAGGTTCGGGGTTGATTCACGAGAGGGATATTTCTCTTCGCGATGCGCGATGTGCGTAGGAATCAGGTGTCCCAGGGCTGAGGGCCGAAGCCTGAAGGCTGAAGGCTCCTCGGTCGAAAGGAGTGGGAGATCCGTGCGGTGAGTGAAGAGGGCGGAGCCGGTCGCAAGCTCTCGAGCTTTTCCCTGAACGTGGTGATAAACCACGCCTTTCTCCTCCTGGATATCCCCTCCACTCGGTTTCGCGCCCCTCTCAGTTCCTCTTTCTGGATGGACGAGCTTTTTTTCGCTTTTTCTTTATACCCTCTCCCTTCCTTCCTCTCGGCGCTCTCTCGTTTCGACCCGTGCACGGTGGGAGCGGAGATACCGGGAGTCGGTCTCGCTCTAACCATTTCATTTTTATTATCGCTTTTAAAACAACTGCGCCAACGAGTGTGGCATCAATCTGTATTAGCTGATAATTTTATATTATTACAAGACCCGGGTTTTTGGCGCCTCGGAACACCGACGCTTTTTTTTCCTCCCCTGATCTCTTTTTATTCTTCACCCTTCTTCGATCTTCTCTACTGGAATCCTCGATCCAACCCCTAACCGAATCTCTGGCTTACACGCCACTGGCTTGCACACCAATTCGAAAGCCTCTTTACTAATTTAGACAAACGACCGTCTAATCCTCAGCCCCGGAGCTTCATTATCAACACGTACGCGGTATAACGGGGACTCGGATCGTTCGAGTCCTGATGTGCTTTTTCCCTCCCTTTTTATAACCACTCTTTGCACTTTTGTGTGGATGATTTTGCAATCCTCGACTGCACCTCTTCGGGGCATCATCACAGAATTACCATCCTACGCGATTTCACTGTACCTACTTCACACTTTGAATTCGGTAAAAAGTACGACATGTGGGTTTTGATTGACTTGATGATCGTTTGAATTGCTGTATTTGTGACGATTATGCCGCAATTGTCACTCAAATAAATTACATCTTATATTGGATGGGAAAAAGGCAAAACTTGTTGATCCAATCTTTTCCAAAATTGTTGTTTCAAAGAGAAACTGCAAATACTCTTGAAAATAGCCGATGAATTGACACTATTTCGCTTTTCCTTCGTGTCTAATTTCACACGGCATTGTATTTCTGGATAAAAGCTCAGTAAATTTCTCATCTTTTTCAATAGTTAAAGTCTCTTGATTGGGACGATTGAATTGTTCATTTCTCAATTACGACTGCCGACTGTTTTTTTCGGGATCGTCGATCTTCTGCTGACATTTTTTTCCTCATTGTTAGTCAGTCAATTAATTTACGAGTTAAAAATGACGATGAATAGAATGATTCGCTCGTTACGAAATGTTGAGTGTATAATTTTACTAAGTATACAGAGAAGACTTTATGAATGAAGAGATCTTTTCTCCGATTCCCACATGCTGTACATGCGGAAACGTTGAGAAATCGGTTTTTAAGATACCAAAAAACCGTTGTAATAACCCGATATTACAACCGCAGCTTGGGTCTCTGTGAAAGTGACAAGTTTTGATTTTCGCCTCTGCAGGATCGAATGTAAAAAATGTCGAACACCTCCGAACCTGTCCATTAAAATCGAATAAGTCTTAACCTAGATACGAGACTGAGGATCACAGCCCTGTTTCAAAACCTACCCGGTCATTTTTAGTCGGGGTCTCAACGACCATTAAAAACAAATAAAACCTAATGAATAGTATTTTGCCACCTCGTTTGAGTAACGACACTGTCCACCACCAAGTCCCATATGTCACGTGAACTGTGTTATTACGTTATGCCTAGTTGCCTCCGGTTTACCCACCCCGACAATCGTAAGCTTCTCATAATAATGTCGTAAAAAAAAAGAAAAAAAATCGAACTAGGAAAGATTTTATCCTTTCTTACGTATTTTCTCCTGTCTTCTCTTCTTAGCCTGCGGGTAGCTCGATCTATCGTAATTAATTGTCTAATTAATGACGAGACTATAGCAAAGATAATCGAATTCGATTTTATTGATTACTGCTCAACACATCCGGAATTGACGAATTTCTGGGTCTCTGGTGTCACACAGTTATGAGAAAATAAATGGTGGTCGTATCGAAATAGGGAAAAAAAAGTCTCTTTTACGATGAGAATCGCTTATAAAAACATTTCCAGGTGATACAAATGACAGGTTGTATTCACACCAGTTATTTCTATGACATAGGAAGGTAGCTGTGGGTTAGGTAATAAGGTATAGGATGAAACTACTGTAAAATGAACAGGACGTTTGTAAAATACTATAATTTAATTGTAAAGAGTTGCCTGCGTCACGCATTTATGTTTCTGACGAATGTGACTCAATTAGTTTATTGCGCGTTTCACGTTCTACGTTTCTGGTAGTGAAATTTGATTTTTTTTTTTTTTTTTCGTTACGATTTCCTGTCAAATAGGGATGAAAAAAATTATAGAATATGAATAATAAAAAAATAAGGAGAACCTATAACGTTAAAATGGAGCATCTGTTCGTTCCGGATAATGTGAATCATTGTTGAGAAGTTTTCCGTGTGTCTGGTCCCCCGTCTCCTACGGGTGCAGGGATGAAAATTATTGGTATCTCAATCATAGATAGGGATCAGAAATTAGCATTTATATCACCCTGGCGAAAGATAATAGGCGTAGGGGGGGTGGTGCATAGAATGAAATGCCAGAGAAATCTAGATTATAGATAGAAATTTACTTCTATTAGTGCGAATCCACCGTTCACAAAGCACAAACTCGAGCTCAAGACTTTATCAGATAAATGATAACGCGAAGACACGCACGGTCGAATAATCCCCCACGATCATTAAAGCGGAAGTCCTCGTTCTCTAAACTAACGTTTTGATAAAACACCTTTTTTTTTCTTTTATCAAAATCACGATAATCAGCGTAAGAAAAATTTTCAGTTTTCACTGATAAAATTCCACTTCGTCGACGATTAGAAATAATTTTACCTATTTGCCAACTTCTTTCTTTCCCCGTTACAGAATTTTTTTTTTTACTCTAAAAAGATGACAGATACAAACAATGACATTTTTCAAATTTGAAAATATTTTTTTTTCAATCATATAAATGGAAAACTGATGAACTTAATGGGTATAAGAGTTTACATGGTGCTAAGTAGGGATAGATGCACCGTTTTTGGCCACCTTAGTATCGTCTCTGGCAATCAATTGCTCCATATCAAACGCGTGTCAAAAAAGCGATGGCCAGAAACGGTACAAAAGGTGAAAACACACTTCAACCTTTGAATAAATCGGTTCGGGACTAATTAATTATTAAAAAACTGTATCCTAGACTTTATCATAGTTTGATTAGAGAAGAACTGAAATCGACCAACATGAGATTCATTTTGGAAGACAAAGGTAAAATTTGGATCGAAGATTGTGGCCTACGAACGCCACGGAAGTAGAGCTTGCAAAGAGTGGAGTGATATGATCGGTGACCATTATTCGGTACTTTGTAAGCGTTTGTCAAATCGATTTGAAATTTATACACTATTTATATGACATTATCATCTAAAATTTGATAGCATGATTTTTCAATCTGACCTTTAAATTTTGAAAAACAGTCGAAAACGTCTTTGAAAATGATAAATTTGATATCATCCGACCAATAATTTCCAGTAATGAGAAATGAACAACAAATTGACAATATTCACGCTAGTAATCGAAAGTTTTGATGAAATATAAGTCTTCTACCCCTAATTCCTGACTTCGACGCCAGCGCTCTTAGTGGCCAAAAGAGGAATTTCAGGTCGGTGTCTTTTCTCACCGGTAATTCACCTTTTTTTCTCACTCGCATATGGTCAAATGGTTGCGATGATGCACTGAGTGAAGTTACAAAGGTCTGACGCGTGGCTATAAGCAGAATGTGTTTATGTGTTCCAACCAGGTCTGGTCGAACAAGAAACGCGTGTTAATCCGGCTAAAGGACTACAATTCATGTAGGAAATGAGGCTATTTTGTTGCAGTGTGAAAGAAGAATCGATTTATCTCTACGTACAATCGGAAATAGAACCCCCCCCCCCTCCGTCATTTTTTCCCGCATGTGTTGTGCTTCCATGGACTCGTGCGCGGTTGCACAATTGAGTCTATCTCCACCTCATCCACGCAAACCCACATAATATGATAACAAGAAAAAGCTGCGTCAATTTTAGCCCGTTAAGTAACCGAGACACGTGTTACATGTGTGGTCGTGTGTCATGTGTAGCAATTGCATCCTCGAGGACTCCGACAGCGACGAACAGAGGGGTTGTTTTGTCACCGTCCCGTCACCAGTCACCAGTCGGCATCGCTCCGACTTCGCCCCTCGTGTCCTAAGGGATTTGAAAACGTGGATGCATCAGCGCACCAAGATGGAAAGATTGATAGAGCAGATAGTCACTTGTTTTTGATCGGTCACCACGCTGCGTTAACACTAACAACGTCGTACCCGCACGGGACACACCGCTGGGTTGTGATTGCTGTGTCACTCGTCACTTCTGTAACCGGAACCTCGTTAACCCTTTATACCATACTTGCACCACGAATTACACACGTCAACGTCATCCTCGCATCGATATTTCGCGCATTTTCCACCTGAAATATTACAGAATCTGCAAATGTCAGTATTTTATGATCATTTGACTAGATTTTGCAGCATTTCATTCCACTTGATTATAAACTGTGAATATAAACGATTTAAGAATTAAAAAAGTATTTGATTTTTTGGCTAAAACATAGAATAGGACATAATATAGGCTATAAATGATTGCATGTGGAATTGCAAAATTAGCGCGAGGTCAGCTTCGCAACCTGACGTCTCTGATTCTGGACGATTTTAGAAAAAAGAAGTTCGAAGACACATTTTGAAGCGAAAAGAATATATTTTCTGCTAAAATTGAGTATATTAAATGAAAAAATTATCACCTCAATGCTAGGAACAATTGGAACGTTCATGGATTTTGGTTTCGCGAAGAAATAGCCATTGATATAGTTTTTAGAGATTTTGGTTATAGTTTTATTCATTCACGAACATTGGACACTGTTGAAATTGATTTTGAATTCAGAAGGCAATAACTGTGTGCGAAAGTCTTGGAATATAAAAAATGTTAATCAAAATCTATGATCTTCAAATTTACAATCAGATTCTCAATTTTATCGAGTTTTTATACGATAATAAGTAGATCAAATATTTTCCGCAAACGCTTATCTACGCATGTCAGTAATTTCACGAACAAAATTTCAATTTTCAAAGTTTGCAGATTCGATTTTGGATTCACAATCCATCGACAAACGTTTTCCAGGTGTGTTTCGGAAATTTTACCCTCCACAATATCAGGCAAGTAATGATATCATATGGGATACGATTACGAGGTAATAAGCTTGTTAAATTATCTGTGAACTTGACCTCGGCGGTCATCGAGCGGAAACTGTATGAAAAATGGTGAACAATTTATCGCCGTTAAAGTATCGTAGGGATCAATAGAATCGAATTATGATTTTAAAATGTTTCGCTCGGCCGGTTCCCCACAGAGTTGCCTCCTTTCTCTATCTGAAAATGAAAATCCCAAATGCGGCACCCACGTCATCGCGTAATCGCGTTTAAATATTTATCACCAAATCAGAACTACCGAATCTCCTCCATAATGGGCGTTGTTGTCCATAAGGTCGAATAGTCAGAATAGTAGCGTCGAATGTCTCCCCGTTCATTTCTGTAACCTGACAGATGGCGTCCCGGCTACCCTAGGAACGTAGCAGGTTGGTCAGGTTGGCAACATTTCGTGGTTCATTTGCGGTACCCAGGGGTGTCATCTATTACCGCTCAGGGGTGTCTCTCCCCCTCCCACACCTCCGACTCTCTCTCTCTGCATTCTCTTGTGATACATAAATGTGTATGCATGTCGCTTCGCGTAACTCCACATGTGTTACAGACCGACTGCAGTATTGTTTTATTTTCTGATTCGTTTTCGAGTAGCTCTTACCTCTAGGGGTTGGGGTTGGAAACCCTCAGGAGTCGGCTTAGACGCTCTGGGACTGCGCGGACTGTTCGATTTAATTCGATGATTATTTTATAACGAGATTAATTTATCAACTGGACATGGTCGGAAATTTCAAAGAATTTCGCCCGCTTTTACCGGGCGGAAACGACTTTTTGCGCCCTAGGGCGAAAAGAGCTGTTTTGCGACCAGGTGCGAGAAAAAATCATTTTTTCCTCAGGAACTGTTGAATTGAACGAGCTACATTTGATCCAGAATTTTAATAGTAATGAAGCAATGCAATGGAGCGAACGTACGTGTTCTGTTCTGTTCGCTACATTCCGACCTCGTTACTTTCTGACAGGATAAGCAGTATGAGAGGCTATCTCATATTTCCCCATTCCCTTATAATTTGGAATTTTATATCGAGTCTTATTTCTCTGCACGCGCTCATTTTTACCGTCGTACGTGAAGTAAGAGTAAGACGTATAAGACGCTTGTACGAGGCCTGCAGTACCTTAGAAACCCCGCAACCTGTATAACAAGGCGCAAAAATAAATAAAAGACGTGTATAAGATTAATGAAACGGCCCGCGGCGAACGAGCTAAGAGAGAACGAGATGGAACGAAGAATCGAGAGAGAGAGACGATCTCAGAGATGGGTGCGAAGGAATAAAACTATAACGAAACAAGAACAAAAACAAAAACAACAAAAGGAGAAGTGAAATAATAAAATAAAATTAAAAGTATGAAAAAAAAGAAGAGAAAAAGAAACTAGATTCTAGCAACCGGCCGCAGGAACTTCCCAACGTTGTGAGAATGAAATAAAAGTTGAACAAAAAGAGAAGGGATTCAGAAATTAGATCCATACGTGAAATAGAGAAAGAAGGATGGTGTGTTATGATGATGATGATGATTTTTAAGCCTCAAGATCTCCATCACTGCTACTCACCTTAACGCCTTAGTTTCGTTGCCATGCCTCGCGAGTCGCTTACGATCAGCTCAACTCTATCCTCGGCGTGTTCGTCAGACGTCAACGTCGAGACAACTGAATTGGCCTAATTTACTTAAATTTAATTACTGGCTTGTAATCGGTTATCGCCATCTCAGTCTCGGAGAAACCGCGCACGCACAATTAATGCCCGAGAAACGAACCACCTCAGACATTCTTCTTCTCTTTTCGTTTTCGTTTTCGTTTTATTGTTTCAAACGCTGATTCAGGTGACAGATAATCAGTGAATCAAAATTCAAGATCGTTGTATTGATAACATGGATACGTAAACGATATACCTAATTGTCAGTTCAAACGGTTCTTCGACGTTCGAAATGGGCTCTTTTTCGCGCCAAGCTGTGACGTCACTTTCAGGTACGACAATCCAGACATCTAGCGTTATCTCATGAAATATCTTTTTACGGCACAGGCATTTAAAAGTCACTTTTTGACGCCTGTTTTCGTTCCGGCAAGTGGCACTTTATACCGCTGAGTTCAAAGTTGCGGTATAAAGTCTTTATTCCGCAACTTTGATGCGCAGTTCGAAGTGCGCGTGTCAAAGTTGCGGAATAAAGTCTTTGTACCGCAGGTTATCCCCTCTCTACTACCTTTTACAGCAGCTCCTATACGCAGTTCGTGCGGAACTCAACTGGCGTCAAAGTGACTATTAATGCCTTTTCCGTAAAAAATATTGTATGGGGCGCGCGCAGAAAGTAACTGTTCGGCAAGGTTATGTTTTTAGTACTCGCCTTTGCTTCTTTCTGCGCATGCCACATAAATATTTATTATGTTATCTTTTCGATCTTTTAATTTCATTTTAATATTTGTAATATTCCTGTTACTTTGACAATTTCAATCTAATCCTTTTTCTCACTTTTCAAGTATTTCTGTAATCTCTGTAATCTTTTGTAATTGTCAATCGATTTACGCGATTCTGGCAACGTGACCAACTCCTCGGTTTATTCGAGCAGATTACGATAACATTGTGAATTATGACGTCATGATCAGTGAAAGACTTATCTTATTAGTTGGTTTTGTGATTTCATTTATTACAGTGACTGAACGAAGCGCTGTCATACATATAATAACGCATATAGTATGTACTACAGGTTCGTGTATTAATCCTCCGGTTAACGGGATAACGAATCGGTGTTAATTAACGAAACAAATTGAACGACCGCTGTCAACCCGAGTTTAAATAAAGTTCTAAGTAATTCGAAATGGGTCGTCATCGTTTTCTCGACGCGACGTTAAATAGCCGGAGTAATGAGCCAGTGGTTTGAATCTGTCTTATAGTATACGTGGAAATTAGTTTACGGCAAATGCAGATTTATTCATGTGACATCGTTATGAATTCAGAGAATCTAGACTCTGATTATTAATGGAGTCAATTATAAAATCATCATCTTATCGCATTTCCGCGAAATGTCAAATCAAACAACGTATACGACAATCTGGAAAATAAAATCGTGACTCAGTTTCATTCGTTTCAGAATTATTTATCGCTGTTTCAACGCCCTCGAATAACTCATCACGACATTTTCTAATTTGATGCTTCTCCCCAGAAGGCAAAAGTTGAATAAGCGGACGTTCATTCGCACACGTATGTAATACGCGAACATTTTTCTTCCCCAGGTTGTACAGCTCTGTTAGCTAGCGTTAAATTAGAACCATCATGGCCGCGCTGCGACGTTTTCGAATATTTAAACGAACCCCCAAAATTTCAAAGTACCTCGTTTCGCCCGAAGTTTACAGCGTTAAGGGAACTCAGGTGAGGGTAAGGCTCGATCCGTGACCCGTACAGGGGTAAAGGATGGGATTCGGGGAACAAGGAGAGTGAAACGTTACGCCTAAGGACGAAAGCACCAAGAGGGGATGCTCAATTACCAAGAAATTAAAAATTAACCCTCAACTCACCACATCTCATATTTCTATAGATCTCGGAATATTTTTCCCAGTGTCCCACTTTGTAACAGATGATCGTCGATTTTTATCCAAGTAGGTTTTTGTATATCCAGAGTAGATTCCAAATTTCAACTGAAAATATCTCATATTCTAGGAGTTATTAATTATTGTAGTCTTCCATTTGGCGCCCAACGTGGGGTTCTATGTTATCTTTTGATGGATCTCGAAATATTTTTCCCAGTGTCCCATTTTGTCTCAGAGGATCG
>JAFFZH010012424.1:11334-21468 GCA_018420115.1 Euura saliciscinereae
TGGGGCTCTACATCTTTTTTCTATTGATCTCGAAATATTTTTCCCAGTGTCCCACTCTGTCACTGACGATCGTCGATTTTTGTCCAAGTAGGTTTTTGTACATCCAGATTAGACTCCAAATTTCAACTGAAAATATCTCATATTGTAGGAGTTATTAATTATTGTAGTCTTCCATTTGGCGCCCAACGTGGGGGTCTGATTTTTTGTTTCTACTCTTTTGTCCTCGCTGAATCCTCTCTTATGGGTTCAAAAGCGAATAACGGTGGGCTGTTACAATGTTTTCGATACACTTTGCAATTTTCGTGCCAATACAGAATGGCGGTATGGTGGTGATAAAAAGCTATCAGGTTTAAAACATAAAAGTTCGATAGATCACTGATAGCTATAAATATTCATATACCGTCGGTGGGTCAGGGATGGTGTGTCGACAGGGGGTGCGGTTCGCCGCGACCATGCTGATGCGTTTTTGCCATAAATAACCAGACGACGAATAAATAAATGATCAACGTAACTCACAATTACCATGTATCCTCTATCTAGGGTTCACTCTTGCATTTTTCCGATGCTGCGTGACTACGTCACTTTTAATTATCATCCCCCACCCCCGAGGTACGATTTGAACACCTCTCGATTGACAAACTTTGATTTATTCGTCGACCCCGTGGTCGATTTTTTTTTCAAAAATAATTCAGAAAAGAAGAAAAAGAGACAAAAAAAAAGAAAAAAGTCACGCGACGAGGTGGGGAAACGGGCTGTTGAACTAAATTTAAACCAAAAACTAAGTTTCTCGTTTCAAAGTTCGCAGGCTAATGTATAATTCGAAGCGGCTCCCCGGGGCCGCGTTACCGTGATATAAAATCAGTAACCCTTAGTAAATTTCGTTTAAACAATCTAGTAAACAATTTTCCGGCTACTGGCTGCCAGAGTAACGGTCCCGATGCGGCCCCCACGCCACCTCTTCGACACTACGCCATCCCCTGGCGCAAGCGAAACTACGGAAGCGTGCTAATTCATCGACTGCACCCCCTTCTTTCAACTTGATAGGGTGAAAAATTATTATTATAAAACAAAATGTAATAAAAAATATTTGATCGTAACCCAACCTGACTTTCAACGATCATTAGATAAGGCGAAGGTGGTGGCAAAACGGACAAAGTAACGAAGTGCACATGTGGTATGTGTGTATAAAATGGCGTAATAATGTCGACAGAATCACCTATAATTTTGGGTAATATATTAGGGGTATAATTCGGCATTGCGAGTGCACGGGTATGTGTACCGGTATACCGTTGGAGGAAAGCTAAGATGCAATTATGAATAATAACCCGGGGAATTAGCGGAGGTATATCCCGTCCACCACATGTCTTATTCCTGCCCTTATAAAAAAAACGGTACCCTACGTGAGGTTGTATACCGTCTTATTTAATCAGACCTTTTAATTCGAACCCGCAATTATGAACCTTCTAGATACGAATTAACCCCCCCTTGTCCGGGTGCAGGGTATCATGTTATACAAATTGCTTCATTTTAGAGACCCCTGCCCGGTTAGTGACACTGTCCCAGTTATTGATGGATTACTTTCATTTCCTGCGACTTTAAAGTTTAGTTTTTAATTCACCTGACCTTAGGTATAAAGATGCAGAATAGTTACTACTTTTAGTAGGTCATTAATTAAGTTTAAAAAATCGCCACATAACCTAAAAATTCTACGCCAATGTATTCATTTTTTATTTTTCACTCGTTTATGAAATGAGTGAATAATGAAGTTGAGTATAAATCAAGGTTTAATGTGACGAGGAGATTTTATTTAACGTTTATTGTCTATTATCTCATACAAACTTCGTTGAATTTTGTATTTTATCGCTTCAATGAAACACAGAAATAGGGAAATTTATATCATATTGTCAATTTATTCAAATAAATTATAGAATTAATTTATCTCACTTTATTAATAGCTAAATAATTTTACAAAATCTAGAGAATATCAAATCAGAATCTGGTAATTGATCATCGTTTATTTATTTTCTGTCTTTCAATTCGCAGTTTTTTTTTTAATGATTAATCGATTATTGTATTTTTACGTCACAGCCATTAAAAAGTCACTTTTTGACGCTTTTCGTTCCGGCAAGTGGCACTTTATCCCGCTAAGTTCAAAGTTGCGGTATAAAGTCTTTATTCCGCAGCTTTGATGCGCAGTTCGAAGTGCGCATGTCAAAGTTGCGGAATAAAGTCTTTATACCGCAGGTTACCCCCTCTCTACTACCTTTTACAGCAGCTCCTATACGCAGTTCGTGCGGAACTCAACTGGCGTCAAAGTGACTATTAATGCCTTTTCCGTAATAGTATATTACACTACAAGGGCCGAAAGTTGAAGATTCCTGCACTGCGCGTGATGATGCCCGAGGCGAAGCCGAGGGCATCATATCGCGCAGTTCAGGGCTTTCAATCTTCTGCCCGCGTGGTGTATACTATTTTTCTTCATGCCCGGTCGAAAGTACGCTGACTAATTGAATTTTTATACCGATTTATACGTTTTAACAAGTGTTGATGCCTGCCCGACATTGCAGGCACGAGCGAAGCGAGTGCTGCTGGTCGGGGGCAGGCATCAAATAGATCGAATAAAACGCCCAAGCCAGTTTTGAGGTTATATCTCGAGCGAGAGTAACGTCGAGAGCGAGAGTAACAGAAGTTTGCGATTCTGACTGGCGGCAGAATAGTCTAGTCAATCTAGCCTTTGACCCAAAAATAATTACAGATTGGATAATTATATATCAATCGATGTGAAAAAATCCCCCAAACAACATATCGTGGTTCCCGCGCAGCGTGGAACGGACCGAAGCGAGCTGAGCGGACAAGCTGACCGTTAGGCGTAGTTTTGTCAGAAAACTCTTGCAAAATTAATAACGTGGAAACTATAGGTCCTACAATATCGGTTCCCACTTCGAATTTGTAGATGATTTTCTCCCCTACAACGTGGTATTTTTGTTTTTCCAATCTGACAAGTGACATTGGAACAGTGCATGATTTTGGCGGTACTGCCCAAAATACTGATAGTTATTTATTAATTTCAACAATTTACTGTCTAGAGACATTGTCTTGTTTTTTATATGCTGTTCGGGGGATTTTTCCGCGTCGATTGATATATAATTCATCTAGTCTTGAATTATTTTTGGGTGACTAAGTGACAAAATTCGAAGCGGGCGTCTCGTGTATTGGGTATCGGTGTGAGCGAGTGAGTCTTCGCTCCCGCTGTCACAGAGGGCGTGCGTGTAGTTCTACCAATGCATGAAAGTTAGGCTTTCTGCTTCGATACCGATGCCGGAAGTACGTACTTTCGACCGAGGTATGAAGAAAAAATATTGTATGGGGCGCGCGCAGAAAGTAACTGTTCGGCAAGGTTATGTTTTTAGTACTCGCCGTTGCTTCGCCAGGTAAAACCAACGGCTCGTACGAAAAACATAAGCTTGCCGAATAAACAGTTACTTTCTGCGCATGCCACATAAATATCTATTAATTAACATTATCTAACCAAAAATGTACAAATAACATTCAGAATAATGATCGTAATTCTTGAAAGAAAAATACAATTTTTTCACATCACGACTCTAACATAAAATTTGTGTATCAATTTTCAATCGTCCCGCGCCAAACTTGGGTCTGGGGTAATTCTATTAGACAGTGGCGTAGCCTCGTAAAGGGTTGGATGTACCCGCGGGTAGATCGAGAGGAGGGTAGGTACGCGGGCAACGGGATTTAGGGGCTGGGGGGGGGCGAAGAGCAGACGGCCCCCTGGGGCCCCCTCACACTAACTGGCTGCAAGCTTTCTCTCTCTCTACCCCCATCGCCCAAACTCTGTTTAATTTATGTATCATCTGAGAGTTAAGTAATTTCTTCTACTGAATTATTTCGCTAAGGGTGATACTAATTTTTACCGACAAACTTTTGTTGGTAAAAGTGAAAGAAATATATGATAAAATAATCCTCTCAGGCTTTTACCTAATTTTTTTTTTTCTTTATAATTGTACCTATATAATAGGTATGGGACATTTTAGGTCATCTATTTAGACCAACGTTTGACCCTCACAAAGTTTTTTTTTTTTATTATGTTACAAATGTTGGAAAAAGAAAATTTACCTCTTTTAAACTTTTTTTATATTAAAATTTTAAGAAATTCTCAATAATTCTTCGTCTAGCGAATTTTTTTACATTCGGAATATTGATGATTCAATTGAACCGTGTGGATAATTTTTTTTTATATTGTGAAACAATCGACTTAAAAATTAGTTAATCCACTTTACTAGTGACTTTATACGGATATCATGCCAAAACTTTTCCGAAAATGACAAAACAAATTTCTAAGAAGAATTTTTGAGAATTATGTCATATTTTAAAAACATATCGACATTGAATATTGATAAAAAAAAGAAATCATATCATGTGACGTCAATTGATTTGAGACGAAAGAAAAAATAATTTGCGGATTGATTTTTTTGATTCACGTATCCGAAACGGAGATAGATTTCGTGGTAAAAGTTCCATCAGCCTGTGGTATCCAGGGGTTGGAACTAATTAAAAGGATAGGAAAGTTTCGTAGGTCCGGAGTAAATGAGTTTAAATCAGTTTGCTCAGGGCCCGAGGAGACTGGAGGTCCTTTAGTGGCTCCCTTGCGAATCGTTATTCTCTTTCCCATCTCGTTCTTTCCTTAATTTCGTCTGCTCGCGGAGTACTTCAATCCCTCGCATTACCTGCCCTTAATCAGGTCTCCGACAAAAAAAAAAGCGTTAGAATCCCGCAACGCGGTCGACCGAGAAAAGTAGAATACCCAATTAATTAGAATCGGCGCGCCGTTCCACATCTCGCGAATTTGATGGCTCATGTATTCCAGTCCATCTCGTCCCAACCCTTCCGTCTCTGTCTCTGGAAGTCACCCCGCGAGGGAGAGTTTCTCTCGGTGTTCGATTACCCGCGAAATTTAATTTCCACTAATCAAATACGATGGCTAGAGTCTCCACCGCGTCGAGCCTGGAGCCATAAAAATTTACGGTCTTGAAGGGGTAGATACACCTTCGATTCAATTAAAACAAGTCGACACTGTGAAAAGTCATATTTCAGACTTTCTGGATTGAATGGTTTTCACACGATTGATAATAATGATAATAATTACAGTTTTGCTTATAATCGGAGACCAAAAGGTCCTTGAACTTCCCGTTGTTCATTTTGTTTTTGGCTATTTTGGATTTTCAAATCAGATCTCAAAAAACCTTCGAGGACCAGCAAATTGGATTCGCCATTTTTAATTCTGCAAATTTGACTTCAGATTTTTAATGAGTGACCCCAAAAAAACATTCGAGTATCAATTTTCATCGAAATAGAAACGTTTTTCGTTTTTTTTTTTGTTTGTAGCATATATTGAATGTGCGAAATTGAAATTTTGCAAAACTGACTTCAGATTCGTGATCAATGACCCAAAAATCGTCACTTTTTAGAATGTCGTTATCAAAATTATTTGGAAAGTGTTGAACCGATCGGAAAATCTAATCAGTTCTAAGTTCAGGAAAACCGCGTCGATTGAGTCTCATTTGATAAAAATCCAGTGAAAACTCAACCCTTTCATTTTCGGTGTGATTACAACATCCTCCTCCTTTCTCTGAAAACGGAGAAACGGGAAGTTGAAAAAATCGGCCGATTTTTAGATCGTGAAGCAGATTCGTCCCCACGCGCAGTAAAGCTCGCGAGCTTACTTAGGTAAGCCGGACAATCGCAGATATTAGCCCGCGTCAATTGAGTAGCGAGAGCCCATTGTGAATGTGGTTTGTGATCCTGTAGGATATATACAGGAGATCCAGGCCGCGTCATCGTCTGACTAAATCCCGTGCGAAATGATGGAGCCGTAGATATACCTAGTCGCGGATTCGTATGATAATTTAACGCCCGTTGGATGGGGTTGGCCGGTGGGAAGAGGGGGTATATTTCATAGGGATAACAAAATATGTTCCATAATCCAAGCGCACGCCCCCGACCCACCCCTTGGGGAATAAGGATTACTGTATCTGATAGGCAAAATTTGCTACACAATCTTTTACTGCATGCGTGTGGCTACGTTAATTATCCCATTTTTTTGTTCAATCAGTTTGACAATTTAAAAAAAATGTATGATCGTGATTTTTCTCTTTTGGTTCTCTTCAAATCCGATCGACGATGTCAAAACTTTTTCATTCACAATCAGACACTGTTTCAGTTTTTCATCCTGTTCATCATTTTTCTGTTAAAAAAAAAAATCAACTTCGTTACTATTCAAGTTCTGAATTGAATGTAGCACGTTGAATTTAACAGTTCCCAGGAAAAAGCCATTTTTCCTGTGACTGGATGAAATTCGATCCAGTTTTATCTCGATTTTGTCTCCATCAAATCATAAGATATCGAATTTTATCCAACTCTATCAAATCTGATAAAATTTGATCAGAGTTTATGAAACAATATTGAAATCATTTATGTATCTCAATTTTGTCTGGCTTTGTAAACATTTTATCTCGTTGGATACGCAGAATTTTATACAATTTTACAAACTCTGATCAAATTTGGATCAGATTCGACAAAATTTGATAACGTTCGATATCTTATGATCTGATAGATATAAAATAAGGACAGAATTTTATACGATTTTTATCAGATTTTATCGAATCTAATGAAATTTGATCCAATTATCATGGAAAAATTATTGTTTTCCCGTGTTAAAAAATGTCAAATTGTGTTACCATTTTCAAAATGTGAGAATATAGGACGTAGATTTCTTGTGGAAAATTAACGACGAGGAAAATACGTTCGAAATATCGAATTGCGTGCACTCTGCACTAATTTCACGCAGCGTTAAGTTGTGTCTGTACCGAATTTGAGGGCCTCGGTAGATCCCGAATCATCATTCCTAATTCGGCTCTAAACAAACCACGAAATTGGTTTATTCTCTCTCTTTCATTCTTCTTTGTAGATTCGTCGCGAGTCACGGGGTGGTTTCAACCCCTACGGGGTCTGGCACCGTACTCAGCCCATCTATAATACACCCCGCGAGTTCGTAGGGTGGAATTTTGCGTTGGTAATTTCGCGGGAGAACGAGCTTTTTTAAATTGGCTTATTCAGTGTCAACTGTATCGTTCGTTTTGCATAATTGACTGCGAAAGCTCGAGTTCGAATTCCATTTACCCGATTTCGCAACGGTATCGCGTTCCCTCTTATCGAGTCGAAGATGACCACAAAATATCCTCGATACTCTGCCGGACCGAGCGCGGTCGGCTTTTGACCCAAAACTAATCTCCTTCTTTTGATCGTTCGACCACGGACCAGCCGCGGATCCTGATTGTTGTTATTCATTAATCATGACGAATGGTCATTTTCCGATGGGCCTGTTACAGATCCGAGTTCGATACGCAGCCTTTACACTGCAGCCACAACCAACGGTCAAAGGTTCACCCTCTAGATTCTATGTCGACTTGTTTACCCAGCCCTGCCATTTCCCATTGTCACCTATAAGGTGTCGAGAGCCATCATCAAACGCATCCACTTCACCTCAATTTTACTTATTTCCGTTGGTGAAGTTTTTCGTCAACCGGAACGTCACCACGTCTCACAATGGACTACGATCCCACTTTGCCCCGACAATGGGCGCCACTTAGACGAACGTCCGCCGGAAGTAGATCTAATGTGTTTGATCAGGAGCCAAAAGGTCTTCCGGAAGGACTCCGCGCTCTAACCAGTCGCAGGAAAATAACTTTTTCTTTTTTTTCTCGAGAATATCAAATCCTTTTTGGTCTGATTTTTTGTGTCTTTTGGCCATTATGCAACAATTTCGCAACCGAGGGTTTCGACAATTGCAAATGTGTCTCAAACCAGGGGGTTAATCACTTATCCTCATGAAGATTACCAAAAAATTCAAATCATGCGGAAAAAATGATAAGCTTTCATTTTCGATCATTGATTGAATTATAAGACAGTCTTCAAGTAAGATTGCTAATATTGCAAAAGATATATCAACGAAGAATCCAAATCATGTGAAAAATAATCAATAAATCGATTAGCTTCTTTCGTCAAAACCAGCTAGTGATTGTTTCATTTTGAATCGTTAATTAAATTATAGATTGAATAAGCAAGAATTTTCATCGCCGAAGAAGTATATCAATTAATCCAATAAATCCTCTTCTCTTCCAATTTTATGATATTAATTATTGAGCTGATTTATTTCTTCAATTAATTAAAACTTAATTATCGTAAAATTAATCATTACCGTCGATTCGTAAGAAGAATAATTCAGTTAAAATCCCTCAAAGGTTCAAACTGGGTCATTAATTCAAATTTCGAAAGGGTATTTCTTTCCCGCCAGACTGTGACGTCACTCTTCACTTTACACTTCGTATCGCCTGATTCTCGCTTTCTATCCGTGTGATACAAAAATTGCGTTAAAATTGCGAATTCTGATTATGTTTATAAAAATTTGAGAGGTAAAATGTTTGTTTTAATTCCGCAGACCGGAGTTTCAATAGGAAAAACGTATTGTTTGTTCTTGTTCTGCAATCTCATCTTTATCGCACACTTGGGAGTCTACTTCGAGCGGTATATCAGCCAGAAATATTGTACAAACGAATCTCGCTCTCCGAGGCTGCACATTCAATGTCTCGGTCATATCTCAGGGTGGAAGACACTTTAATGAAAAATCATGGGGTGACTGTACGCGGAGGGCTCCTTTGACATTTTTCCCGGGTAGATAAGGAAAAAAAGGTCGAGGTCCACCGCTGACTCCGGGTTTCGAACTTTTGAACCCTGTATGAAGATTATTACAGGCATCGTTTAAGCCCAGATCTAATATCCTGAGAATCGGTTCGCCTACTTTGCTTCTCAGGGATGATTAGCTTGTTTATATGGGCAGCAGAAGCTCAGGATAAGCGGGAACGAAGAAACTGTGGCGATAACGCAGCGGCCGATTATAAATTAACCCCTCCGTCTCTGTCCCAGGTCGCTTATCGCCTACCGGGTGAGACAAAAACTGTTGCTTAACGAGAACAATAATTCAAACCAATTAGTTAAGACATATGTGAAACGGCAGCTTTGTCTCTCTGTTGTCGGTAATTAGCTATGGAATTAATTACTCTTATTATCGGTCTAAACCTCAGATACAACAACGGCTGCAATCAAACGGACAGTGGCACGAATTTATTACGTCATTCCAATCGACTGGATAAGAGGGAGACGATAATTAACGAACGATACTGTGAATTATTTCAGGTATGATAAAAATAATTTAGTGACAAAGATTTTTTTTTTACTTCATTCGATGCATCCCACAACGGAAAATATAATTCAAATGAAAACTAAGTTCGTCCCCACGCGCGTTTCGAACAAATTCAACTTGTAGAAATCCCAGCAGATTGCCTGACGTGGGGATGATACGGGGCCACCGGCAGGGGTTACTAGGGGTGTATTTTCACGGTGGTTTCCTCATAAATAAAAATAACCACACTCGTCCCCATGAGATCCATACCTAATATCGTCCAACGCCAAATTTCATTTCATTCATTTCATTTCGTTGTCGTCTTCGACGACCCCGACCTACGACCCCCCCTTCACCGTGACACTCACGTAATCGTATCCTCAGTTAAAGTTCGACCGAAGAAATAGACAAGAAAACATCAGATAAGGAGGAATTAGTCAGGCTTCGAGATACCAATTGTGAAACATTGGTCATTAAGTCAAGGTCCTAAAAGGTCATACAAACTTCACTAGATTTCAAAGAACTTCGTCGAAATTTGTGAGACTTCAGGAATCTTTGAGAAGATCTATAGAGATTCCGAAAGACTTCTCAAAATTACATCAGACTCCATTGGACTTCAAATCTTAATCTTAAAAAGATGACGCGCCCTGAAGTTCAGGACTTCAAGAATTGAGGGAGACTTGAAATTTCTTCAAGGGACTAGAAATTCGAGATTCAAAACGTTTCAAGTGTTTCCAAAGATTGCAATCGATCTCAAGAGACTCTGAAAGACGTCCTAAAAATTTGTGAAATTCTATTAAACTTCGTGGGCTTTCATAAAACTTCGATAAACTTCATGAGGCTTCGTGGAACTTCATCAGATTTCAGGAGTCTTCACG
>JAFFZH010012427.1:0-27282 GCA_018420115.1 Euura saliciscinereae
CCCCCCGCCCGAGTACTAGCAAGTAATATTTTTGGTTTATAGAGCTCTCGCGAACCCCGCTCTGTATTTTCTCAATGAATATAACGAGCTCAAAACGTTGGGGGGTGGGAAAACATTTATAATTTTGGAGCCAGTTGAGTTACTGCGGAGACCTATAAGTTGGCACGACCTCCTACTCGTAAGCAGAAAATGCCTCTGCACCAATGCGCACACCCACACTCGACCGTAGCTACGTATGGCGTCAGGGGTTGGGGTGTACTCATGGTGTGCCCAGGCACTGGGCATATAGTTTCACCGCAGCTAACCGGATCGAGGTTTCGAATCAAATCTGCGGCCGGTGCTTGCAATTATCGGATAATAAGTTTTAATGAGACATTCGTGGGAAAAAGAAACTAGAATGTTGAACGCTTACGTTTGCTTCGGCAAAAGTGGCTCCAGATTTTTTCTAGTCTTGAATATGTCGTATTCCTTTCAACATGACGTTTGAACAGTTGGATTTGGATGCCTCCGTAGCGTGCGTAATGTGGCTTGCTCACGCGCACGTGCCAAATGCTCTGTTTTCCGCACTAGGTCGAGGCCTTTTAGCGCATGCACACATCGTAAATCACCTACTTTCCATCCTTGGGCTGTAATGTGCATTTACACTATGAAATCATTAACTGATAAGTGCAGTCTACTATTCTGTGACTCAGAAAATGTTTAAAACACTCTAGGAAAAATGTTCGCTCCAATTCCCAAAGTTCTTCATCTACTATAGTAGATTACATTACCAAAAATTTAACTGTAGCACATGAAAATGAATTCGTAGAGTAACTCATCGTCAATAGTGCGTGTTTATAATAAATTGCTTCTGGAAAATCATCACCGAGGTAAATGGATTGGAGCCGTGAGTGGCGTGAGAGGCTGCGGAAAGAAATTGAAACATGGTAGTACAGAACATTAGACAATGTTTGTATATCATTATTTACTCCCTGTAACCCCTTTCGTCAGTGCATGGAGAGTATATATACAAATGAACCAGCGATATGATTCCTGTTATGAAAATATTGGGCGTCGCTCGTTATACTGAATAAACATCCTCGTGATGTCAACACGATTTGCTCGCATCATGTAAACACAGTCGTTTGGCTCTCGTACGGTTGGGTATAGACGACCTATGCGCGGATGAATAAACCTAGCTATAATTGAAAGCGTTGGTACGCGAAGGGCATAAGTCACAAAATTGCACGTATAGAGTAATACTGTGGGGCATCCTCGTCCGTAATGGTACCTCCTTACTGTAGTTTTCTTTTTCATCATTATTTGTGGGTTATTATTATCTACTCAATCATTTTTATTCCGAGTTCAACGATGCCGTGAAAGTAAGAAGTTGCTGATGAAACCGGAAAAGTACGTCGGCGGAAATAGCCGGACGTCAATCAAGTTGAATACCGAAGAATACGAGCCTTCCGCTAATTGAAGTATCTATAATCTGTATTTGTGAGTCAACGAATTTGTGTTTGTAGAAGAAACACCCCACGATCATCGACTATTAAGGTTCTCTAAGTCAACTGGTTGTCAGTTTAGGGGCGGATTGCAATATTATATTGCTACTTCTCGCTATGCAATAAGTAGATACACCCTGACAAAGCTCACATTCCGAGATACATCTTGGCGCTGCTATCATGTCTCGATGATGATGCGCTTCACTCCAGCTTATTAGCTCTAGCTGGTTGACGTACTTCTATCAGCGAGATCCATAAATGCGACGGAATGCCAAAGCGGAATACGTCGCATCGACTGTCGTCTTTACTTACCCCACTTACCGGGTGTTTTGAAAACTTTCAGCGACTTTCTCATGCACGATGTTCGCGCTTCATATTTACGGCTTCGTTCATCGACATTGAGTTACTCTATGAATCCTCAGAAGTTTGAGTTAAGTCAATCCTATCTCTAAACGAGTCACTGAATCTTCGCTTGGATGCGAACGGCTTGAATCACAGCTGAAGAAAGCTCTCGTTTTGATGGAAAAATTCTCTTCCGTCGCCCGTATCATTTCGACTGCAATAGCCGAAGAAACTTTTTTCATGCCTTATTTTCCCCCATGCACTATACTTCCTCGCTGAAACTTTGTCATTTATCCTATAAACTTTCTCACTGCCAAAGATTCATCCGAGAGTTTCGACAGAAATTTTCTGTGTCAGGCTATTCTTCCACACTCTCGCAGCGCCACCCGCGGAGAGAGGATGCTGGGATGTCTAAAACAGTCGTGGAATATTGGAAATCACACGTATCACAAAAAAGTATCACAAAAAAAAAAGGAAAAAAAAATCCCCTGCGGAAGATCGAATGGTACTGTCACGCTTTTCGTACTTCTGCGTGATCCGAGTGTATACATGGACACACTGGTAAATGTGGCTACGCACAAACACCTAGCCAGAGTCGGAGTCGGGTGCTGGGTAACAGCACAGCTAGTCAGCCGTCCATCAGCGCTCACGAAGGCGTTGTGGGTAGCAGTTGCGAGGTCTTGTATATGCCGGAGTTGGCCGTGGAACGAGGGCGCGGTCGCGTGATGGGAAATTAACTAGAGATAATCACAGATAACTCGGCAACTCGAGGGATAAAATGGAAAAATTCCCGCCGGTATAAACGTGGCTGGCTTCTTGGCCCGGGCACACAGGCACACAGGCACACTGCATAACTGGCGAATGCGATCGCTGCACGCTGGTCTATATCTGGTGCAGTTCTGCGCTAGTCAAGTGTGCAGGTTGAACTCAGGAACAGTCTAGTTTCCCCTGATAAGTGGACGGTACGCCTCCTTAGCGATCCAATCAGCTCTTTCTGCGGCAAACTGTAATAGTTGGTCCTACTTGACGTCAAATGTTACCTACTTCGTAGTGCTTACAGCTCAAAGAAACCAGGATACATCCAATCCCGGGGAATAAATTGAGCCTGTGATCCTCTCGAGTTATAAAGATTTCACCGAGGTTCTGAAGCCTTTTCATATTCCGTCAAGGACTGCGAACTTCATTCAGAAAATCATCTTCGCGATCTGATCTTGACACTGCTGGGGTGGGTCTGACTTGTCAGCGAAGTCTTATCCGTCTCGGTGACGGGATGATGCGAAGAAGGTTGTATGACAATGCAGAACTTCGTACGAGTCACTGGATGTGCAACGATTTTTAGAGAGACGTGAATATATTAAAAAAAAAAATTTCCTTTGTCACACTGCCAGGTCATTTTTTGTTACCGTTTCGTAACGATCAGTGAGTTTTTTTTTCGAAACTTAAACCGTACTGTTATTTTTGTAACACATAAAGCTTCGAGCGGTACGAGTATGTGAGTGAATCTGTATACTGCTGACTAGTTTCATCGGGATATTAAATTATTCAACGCGCCATAGGTAACCCTGCCAGTGGGTAAGCTATGAATGCCTGCTACCCAGTTATTATTGCAATAAACGCTGAAAATTGCAATCCTAGACAAGTTATAAAAATCGTTGACCTGAACCACTCTGCAACTATGAAATGAACCCACGTGAATGTGTCTGTATAGGGTGACACATTCACTCTTGAAGGGGTTTAACCTGCCACACGCTATCCCAACTAGTTTGAAAGTGTAATTTGTGCGATATATACTTTTGCGAACTCGGAAACTTTGCGGAACTTCCCGCACCATCATTTTTCACACCGTGTACGAGACACTATTTTTGAAAGAACAGCTGCATTTCCTTCTAATAGATATGAACAGTATGTACGAGATACAATGTGTGTTCCATATGACTGGGCATTGTGATACTATATCGAAAGAAACCATTATCGAGCGTTTTTCGATCATCCTTTCGTTCGCATGAAACATCGATAATGCTATCATATAACATCTTTCGTACAACTGAACCCCGAATCGTGCCAAATTGAATCGAAAACGAAAGATATTTCTATAACGTGACGGATATCGAGGCACAATTCTACCAGTCGTTAAAAACTTTCTGTATTTTCACATAATTGTGCTTGATATTTCGCCTAGCGTAAACTTTAGATTGATATTCCCTCTTCAGAAACATGCAATGCAACGTTCAAATTTTAGATACCCTGGTTCTTGCCGACGGATTTTGGAACGCCAGCAAACTCATCTGAAATCTCGCTAAATTGCAAGCTCACAGTTTGTTCAACGTCTATATTTTTCAAGCTTTGTGGTTCTGCGAAAAGACAGATCGTCGCTCCCAGCGACAGGAGGAGGCCTATACGACAGATAAATCATACGGGCATCACCGCGACTGGTGGTCTAAGCTTGCGAGGACACAGATTGAAAGGTGTACACGCTCCGACTAGTACTAATTATCGGCTAGGTACTGGTATAATACATGTATGATCGCTCAGTTTGTATCAGTCGTGAAACGTCGAAACAAAACCCGGAAACTGGGCATCAGTTACCATCACGCTGCAGGACTTGGACGGAAAAAATATCTGTCACTAAGTAAATTTGATTTGAGACAGTCAAATGAATTATTCGTATATTATGAAGAAAATGTGCGCTACGATTGACGGAAATATCATTGAATCAAATGACATTTTTCGGATTGAAATATTTTTACTCGAAGCATTGCTCGTGGATGAATAAAATTGAGTGAACTTCTCTTGCGTCAAGTAAATTCCTTCAAGTATATCGATTTACTTCGTAATAGATGTTAATTAGACTATTTCACTCTCGTCTCATTCTGTTTGCAAAAAATTACTCTGACGCGAATGAAAGGAAGCCCGCATATTTTTTTTTCTATTCATTGAAATAACTTTTAATTAAGCGCTGCGGAAGAAAAGTTTTTAGTCATACTATACCGCTTATATACGTACCTATGCTTCTCTCATATTCGTTTATCATGACATTTTTTATTGTATTTTTTTCTTCCACAAAGATAGAATGTATGACACAAGATTTGGAAAATATCCAGCAACTTGTTCGTTCGATTATGCAAAAAGAATCTTGCAAAATGAAGTACTTATAAACATTCACTAAATCAAGAAAACAGACCAAATGATAATCACGACTTTAGAAATGTGCTTAGGACTGTGCTTTTTTACATCTTGGTTCCTTACCAAATTAAATTGTATCGAGGGAATGAAATTCTCATGCGAAAAGGCCCGATCTATTTCCTAATTTAATTATATGATTATCTTGGATTAAAGTAATGAAATGAAAATAACCTCATGAAATTAAGGTTAACTTTCCGTAATAAGAGAAATTGCCACGAACGAAAAATTCTACCTCTTGGAATGAGTTGAACTCTGTCCTCTGCCTTTATTCTCTCTTGGTTGTTTTATGGAGTGCCCTCAACTCTGCTTAGCCCGTAATAGATCCTCGCAATTTCAACGCAGCTATAACTAAGGGATTAGCAACTCTGCTTTTACCGGACGATGGAAACCATTTTCCTCTAATAATCGTTTCATGATTATAAATTAAATAATCTTTCAGCTCTCTACGAATTCAATTACTTCTCACAAACATTATTTCTGCATCGATTATTAATTAGCAATTTTCTGGTACGATAACATCACGGAAAAATCATGCTTCGACCTTCTGTATAAAATCTCACATAAATCTAGTGCAAAACCGCTGTTTTTTTAAAGTCTTTTTTCAGGCTAATTAGACTGTGGCCTACTACAGAGCTGATTGTCAGAAAAACTGTGTCACTCGGGTTTCCTATATTATATTCTGTACTCTGCGTTTCAAAAAGATTATTAAATCAGGGATTATATTGCTGTGGATTGTTCGCGATAGCAACGGTCTGGTTTAGTATAACAAAATCGATGGAAACACGGGGGCAAATGTAATCATGAATTGTATCCGATTCCATTTTCCCCTTCACCCCTCTATCGGCGGGTTTGTTTCACTATGACGGTTGGATTTCGTCGCTCTTTGTCCATGCAAAAAAAACCTAGCGCAAATAGACTGCAGCACGGTTTGCAGCAAAATAAAGAAAATATTCCCGGAATTGTGTCCGTCATGAAATATACTCGTCAAACAAATTAAATGCCATCATTAAAGCATCATGCATTAAGGGTAAAGTTGTGAAACTTGAACCTGCAGCAAACTTAGGGGATGCGATACGTCACAAACCCACTTATGCACAGAGAGTTAATAACAGCTGGCATACCAGCAAAGTTACGTCAGTACAGTCAGCTTTCACGACGAGGTATTGAATCTGACACAAATTGCAGTTTCAAAGTTTCTTCAAGTTTTCTCCAAGCTATAAAGTGCAGTGCAATTATACGCGATCGAGAACATCATGTAGTCACTATTGGCGGTTGAACGCATAAGCATCTTTTGTATTCGATCATATACCACTCGAGATGAGCCATCGATTCCGAATTCATTTGAAAAGCTGACTGGTTACCATTTTCAACAAAGCCTACTTGTTCGTAACGATGAGCTTTCATATCCAAGTAGTTTGATACTCTTGGCAAATCGTCAGGGTTCGCAAACGCTTCAAGTGAGACAAAGACTCTAAACGCTCATGATTGAAAATTGAGTGGAAGATGTATGTTGCAGCGATTATGAATGTCATTTATTCTGAATCCTTGTTGAAAAATTCAACCCAAAAGAAATCACTAGACCAATTCTATGGGTGTACGAATGGAGAAACGTTGACGCGTCTGTAAATGGTAAGCAGAAAGCAACTCGGTTTCCTAGTCGGTAGTCAGTTCGTAGGAGAATCCCAGGGGCGCCTCTACTTTCGGGTAACACCAGAAACCAGCGACAGTTGTATACCGAACTCGTAAAACAAAAGGTCAAAGTAAACCGCAGATGTGGGTATAAATAAAATGTCACACCAGCCGACACGGTGGGACGAAGGGAATTTGAACTTTGGTAAAGTCGCCGCCTCGTCTGGCGTTGGCCTAACACGAACCCCTTTTACACAGGAAAAGAAATGCACTTACCTATTGGTATGTGACGTATTTATAAAGCTCTTACTACTCCCTACCGAAACGATTTGCTATTTACGAAACGTAGTGCTCTCGGTTAAAACGCAATTAACTCAAGAAATTTATGATTCCAAGATACCATCAGAAATGGTGATGAATTTCCACTCATGTCTCATAAAGCTTACCGCATGCTGATCCGCAAATTTATTTCGTCATATGGTCAAACACTTTGCTTTCCTGGATTTCGATTCTGGCGACGATTCGTTTAAAAGAAGTCAACGCACCCACCAACCAACAACGATAGTAGAATTGTTCCACTGTTATAAGTCAGTGAACTCAGAAACCAGATGGAAAAGTTATGGCTAGAAAAATGCTGCGGCTGTTCAAGTTCTCTGGCAAAGTGACTGGAGAAGGAGTGCAGAGCAAAGACAGAGGACGGCGCCCACGACCACAACCGCCGTAAAGACGATGGGTAAGTCGAGTCGCAAGCTTTGATGTTGCTATCTGTCTTTTCTTGTGTCTGAATGTCGCGTGGTACGGCGGTAACATTGGCATTCGAAAACCACGCCACATTTCTTAGCTTCGGAATCTGAACTCTCGTGTATTGTCTCGGTGTAACCATGCTGCAGATAGCGGGCGAATATATAGGCTGGAATATTGCGTAACGTTCGTCATTTCCTTCACGTGGCAAATTAAGAATTTTCACAAATCTTGGTTTTGTAGTTTTTGTTGCCGGTACCCTGAGAATGCTGCACCTATTTTAGATAACCCTGCTGGTATTTTCTACAGATGACCTCCAGAGATTATTGCCGGTAAATTGATTCTATTACCGGAGCGATTTTTCCGGTTCATATTACCTGAAACTTTATACGATCATCACGATACCATCAGTAGCAGCCCAGGGAAACACTTACTGAAACCATACAAACAGGGGATAGCCGAGCCGCAACCCCGTAACGAATCAACTAACCTCAATCATCCATTTAATATCGATTGATCCCAATTATCCGAGGTATTTGTGTGGAGCCCTGCAGCATATCCAATTGATCAATATAATGATTAGACCGGCACAATGGACCTCGTGGGGTCCGCGCGATACGTTAAATATAATCAGTTCGTATGATAATTACATGCACACGAAGACCGCAAAATTGTTTGAGATAATTCGAAAATGTGCGCAATGACGAGCAAAATGTCACGTTGCAGATCTAGTTTAATAAAATGCGAAAGGTTTTCGTAGCCGACTCAAGTCAGGTGGCCAACGACTTCGTTGTGTTAAATGTGACACTACACTCACGAGCACTTTTCGAGTTTGGTATCCCATGCTGGAATTGGCTCTATTTTTGCGAGTAAAGTTAAAATTCTCAGGTCGGAAATAGAGCCAGGCCACGTGGCAAGGGACAATGAGAGAAAAATAACGCTTCTGCAATTCTAGCAAGGGAATTCGAAGTCATTTGAATGTGGGACACTGCCGCTTCTACACCAAGGCAAACTCGCAAAGCTATACCGAGTCCTGGCACAGAGGCACATACACGCTTATCGCCACATGTATTTAACAACATTCCCGTGTTCATATTATATGTTCGTATGTGCAACGGTGTTATTATACATTCACATGGAAATGTAGTTGTGCATTGTCATTACGTACTGTACGCAGGGGGGTACTTTGTAACATTCGTATAATTTACTTGTGCGGTGCTGTATTTGGTAGCTGTCGTAACTCGTATAATGTTGTTCACGTCCCATAGTTATCCTGCCATTTCATTGGGTACAATATTATCCATCAAAATGTACTCAATACCACCACTTTTCATTGAAGTCGGACTTTCTGACATGTCAAATATGTGCAGATCATGTCATCGCAACGATTATCCAGACAAAAAATCCAGACAAGTAATTTTTAAAGGCTTTCACATAATATGGTGATTGTCATACTCGCTTCGTACTGTACGTGATACTCGATCCCACTAGATTCATTCACAATTGCATTTTGAACATATTAAACCATATGAATGTGGATAGTGTATACATATAAGGCTGTTAGTGTAAATAGGATGGACGGCCAGAACTGTAGGAACTAACGTTATGAAGAGAATTGGGTGGGTTGTGATGCTGGATTACTGGATCAACGGATTAAAGCCCCGGTTGCCTAGAATTACAGGGAAGTGGAAGTCCTACCATTGCTAATTTCCACGTAGTCACGCGAAGAGTATGCAGAGAATAATATGACTTCCATCTGAGGTGAACGGTCGAGTTATGATAAAAAATCCAATTGTAATTCGAAAAAAAATGCAGTCAGGGTATCATCAAGAATTCTGACGAAGGGATCGTTTTGCAGTTTATTTTAGGTGATTTAATATTCTGTACAGGCCCATGTGCATGGATCATAAGACTTTTATCAAAAAAGATTTTTATCACTGCCGTGTCACATTTGGTATAAAATTTACATTTTTATTCCCAATCAGGATACCCTGCACACGTTGCAATTGATGGGTATGTAGCTTGGGGGCGTTATCATCGTAAAATCACCCCTGTACGACTTTCGAGGAACCTTATATAAAACGCACACGTCTGGATGTGCACAAATACAGGTCTGTGTCAAGTTTGTGTCGCAGTCTGCCGTTTGCACCTCGCCGCATTGGTATAAACAGACAACGTCCTCCTCGGGCAAAGCGAGATCCAGGATATTGCGTTACAGCAAACGTTCCAAACATTTTCGCCTCGAAACAATGGATAAAGCTGGTCTAAACGCAATTTCCTCTTCACGGTCTCTCTCGAAAATGTGCAGGGCTGGGTGCTGCTTGGGGGGATGAAAGTTGATATCTGGTCAGCCATTTGCCCCCGAGCCATAGCCGATATAGTTGCCAAAGGGCAGACTTAACGCCCCCTGGATAAACGAGGAGAGCGAAGTGAGCCACCTAAAAATTCTATCCATACATTAAATTTCATTTTATACTAAAGAAATATCAAAGCTGATGCCACTAGGCGATTCCCATCACGTATACGCCTGTCTGATTTACATTCGGACACACAGCGCCACCGTAGGACACGTTAATTTTGCCCCAGAGCCCAGAGCCCACCACCGACCCATCCACCCTCAACACCATCCAGAGTCGAAAACCCCGCGGAGCAGCCGCTCGCAGAAATAGAGCACTCGCTTTCAAATTCCGGGCATACCGAAACGAGTAAATCATAAAAAGCCAGCGAGAACTAATGGCTGTGCCAGGTATAATTCTAAGTAGCTGCCTTCCCGATAAAGCGCTTGAATCTTTCCGTAGAAATTGAATTCACGAGAAACGTAGTTACCTACCCTTCACCCATTGAGATTACTCGTGAACGTGCACTTTGCTTCGTTTCTAGCTCTACCTATGCAACTAAAGCGACGAGCACTGAAACTTTGAGTTGGAATCTGCCTCGCTGAACAAAGTTTTATAGAGAATCCGTATTAAAATTACTATAATTTGATCCCAACTCGTCATACGTTCAATCATCCGTCCAATTGCAGTCCTCTAATTGCAGTTTTTCGCGGGATGAAAGGTACTTTCAGTGCAATTGAATCGTTCACAATGACTTCAAACCGTTGGAGGTTGTTGGCACGAGGACTGAATCTGTTCGAAATAATCACTGGTTTCAGTGAGGCTACATCCGAGCCCAGCAGTTGGAGTAATAAATAATTCCAATTAGAGGTCAGCCCTGCCACGAGGGCTTACGAACTCTGCGTTCATAGAAATTCCGGCTTAAAGCGCGTATCGGCGGCAAAGCTCGCCACGTCATTCAACTCGTCTCGACATGCTCTTCTGACAGTATAGTGCTTCAATATATTTAGAGGATGGAGTTTTACCAGCGACTTTTTCTGCAGCCCGGTCATTAGGTACGTACTAATGAAACGGAAATCTCACCAAGCAAATGTTTTCCTCCACTTCGGAAAGTAGGACCCATTTGTTTATTGGAATAACACTTACAGGTTAAATCCACGCCAAGGTAAATACACCCGCGTCTATTGCCTGTAATAAATTTTATCAGTGGTATAGAATCAAATATGAACCCAGCTTTGGCAATATTACTGACACTAAACCAATCTGTGATGATTGTGAGTCGAAACTAATAGAGCATAGTTTGAGTACTGAGCAGTGCGTGCGATTCCAAAAGTCAACAATTTTTCGTCTCACATCACCTTGATATTATCAAGCACCCCAAGTTTTGACACAATTAAATATCATTTCCTGTGCGCTGAGTGATGTCAGCCGGTTGTCTAACTGCGAGCATTCATGTCCCGAAATAGTTGATAAAATATGGACTCGCTCGTGTAGGTATAACCACGTTTGCAGCATCAGCTGATGCTCTACAGGCGCCGACATACGGAGACGAGACCTGCTCGTGGCACTGAGGGAATTGGCTGCTCCTCAATTGGGTACAGAGAGTTGAATCTTCTAGTGGATGCTTCGTAGAAAATTGCCTTGACTGCCTATCTCCCGTGACCTGTCTTTGGCTGGAGGGGTGCACGTACGTATTTTTGAGCTTGACGTATGTACCTTCCCCGTGGCTCGACGTACGTCGTCATTTTTGTAAGATACTTTTGATCGTGCACATTTTTAGAATACATACACCTGCCAAGTGAGCTCTTCGCTGCTGTTTTCATTCCTTCAAAGAAAATATAACAAGGGCATCGAGATGTGGATGAAGATATGAAGCGTTGAAATTCGCCGCTTTTGAACCGCACGCACATGCTTGGATTCAGATGAAAATACTTTTCACGATCGCATATAGGGTTCGCAGTGTCACAGAAAACGCATACGGTAGGGTAAAGTGTCAGAGGTATGCGATATGGCGCTATTCAACAGTTTTATGGGTTCATAGGAACGCGCGTGGATACCACCACTACGTTTATGCTAAAATTGTTAAATAACGGCGAGTAAAACGCGGAACTTGACTCCATAAACATAACTCTTACACCATGTACACTGAAATGTGAATGAAAAATACCGCCAGCATTTTTATGAAAACTCATTCTTCACGGCAGCTCAAGTGAATTTAATACCCTCGACTATACGTCTTTCGCCTTCGAGTCTATGGATCAAGCAAAGAAGAGTCATATGGAAAATACCATGATTTTGAAATTTTTATCGGCAAATAAACTGAACGGAACGAAGAACAATGCTCAGAGTTTGCGAACCATTATGGTATGAAAATAACGTCAGAAACTGCTTATCAATTCATGTACTTCCATGCTGCATCTGCGATTGACTAAGGGTGAAATTGCAGGCACACATATCTTATGCAAGTAGTGCAAGTCTCCGTCAAGCAGTCTGGCATGTGCGCGCATGAACCACCTCATATGCTGTAACTTGAGTTAGAACCGCCGCCACCTTTGGCCTATATGTGCTATTCTACATTTCATATTCTACGTACAGTTGGTGCGGTTCTAAGGGGTAACGCGAAGGATTCATTCAAGATTTTCTGGAGCTATGGATAAGATTAACCTTTCCGAAATCAACAGGGTGTATAATCTTTGGGCAAGAGGGCAATGACGCAAGTAACTTTCTTCGCGGTATTAGGCGAACAAAGTTATTCAGATTACATAGTCGATTTTTGAGTTTATCGGAAACTGATTCGAGGAGGATCGTATGTTACATAGGTCCGCAAATTGTATCTTGCGAATTGTCGGTTTCCACTTTCCTAGATACATTAATATAACGACAAGTGGTCTGATTTAACCTCTATATATTCAACGACCCAAAGGTATAAATTCTGAAGGGCCTCAGCTCCGAGGAAATCCCCGAGTTTCATATCCGGTAAATCACCTATTTATGTGAATACCATCAATAATGGGGAAACGATTTGCACTTGAGTCGAAATCCAGGCACCCTGTATACCGTATAGGATCAGCTTAGCCTTCGGCCAGATATTGTACTGAGCCGGTAAACTTGGATCAATAAATCCACGTCTAAACGGACATAACAGCCAACTCGGAATTATTAATAGTGTTAATATCGTCCTGGTATACTCCCATACTGGCCACCTAGTATACCAGTTAGTACCTATATCCACTATCTCCTAGACGACTTACCCGGTCGGACAGCTCAAGCTCATATCCAACTATACTCACCTTCCCGGACTTTAGCGGTATAACCAGGCTACCTTCTTGATGTCCATCATCACATCTACCATCTGATCAGCCCCATCCTATACCTAAACTTCCACTATATGAACCTCCTGTTGCAAACTTTTGTTCAAACTCAGAATGTGATTACTGCAAAGTTTCTCCAATTGTTCAGAGTCTCACATGTCGATTCAGCTGGATGGCAGTGGGTCTAGTTTCAACGGATTTGCCAGCCGTTAAGATAAACAAATGTGCGAAGCGGGACATTTCTTCCGATTCGTCGTGCGCTCGACCAAAGACAGTGCACGTACGGTGGGTTATTGATGAGTTTCTTACACAAATCGGGCAATGATTCTTCCCTCGTTTATATCAATAAAGAGAAAATGCGAGTGTAACGGGAAAGGACAGGCTCCGCAGTCTGAGGGTGAACGACCAGTCCGAGCAGCTACCCTTCCTTTGGTTAAATCCGAGTTTCCTTTGCTCGGCGATTGTTAGACTGCTGTTGTCCCTGCAACGTAGCCCGGCGACCCCCTAAGGACCGGAAGTCAATTTCACCCGCACGCCGCCATGTTGTGAGGATTTGCCGAATCCCAGGTCGTCCTCGAATCGCGAGGAGAGATCCTGCGGTGAGCGAAACTCGTCTCGACGACACGTCTCATCATTCCTCGCCACCGGCTGATCCGTCGCGGGAATACCAATCTCTCTAAATCAAAGACACCCAACGTGTGGAAAAACCAGTATCGTCGGTAGTAGGGCTCTGATACCACCGAAATCACTGACGTCTCTATACAGAGGCCGAATAGCAGAGATTTTCTATTTTCTTACAAACCAGAATCCTATCGATATTGAATTCACCAATAACCTCGCATCCTATACCTATGCTTTGAGCTGATCTAGGAAGATATGGATCCAGGTGAAATAACATATCTCACCAGATCCTCAAAGATTCCGAAGCTCAATGCTGTCGGATCTGTCATAACAGGGACTAGGGGTGAAATTTCAACGTTTGGTCATCTTCCAAGTACGAATATTTATTCAGCAAATGAATTTTGGGCTTGACTGATATCGACCACCGAGATTACTCGAGTGCCTGATACACGGGGATATTTTGTGGGGACATAACATTTGCAGAGGAAACCACACGCCGCATCGGCCACTCATTTTCCGACGGTCAAAGACTGGACGTGGGAAATGAATTATGAACTGCAAATGTGCACTTTTTCCATTGTCCAAATACTTGCCTAGAGGTGAGTGCGGGAAGCCGGGAAAGAGGATTGAAAAGAGAGCGGAGGATCCTCGAGAGAGAAAACACGTACGAGGAAATAACTACGAGGAGTGAGAGAAACGGGTGTCCTGCCGCAGAAGCCGCGTATTCCACAGATGCGATGCACGTGCCGCGTAATACATATTCATGGCCGTCCTTTCATTGTGCCCATAGTACCTACAGGACTGTGTACAACAATTCGGACATGCATTGTTTTTAATCCCATATCTCGCTCTACACAGCTGCTGGTAAATAGCAAATATACTTTTCGGGGTGTTGCGCTCGATTGAATTACAACATGTAAACGCAGCGATTCTATTGCTCGATGAATTAATATCCGCTCGAATATTGATCGCAGTTGAGAATTAAATTCTTTGATGTACTCTGATCTGGGAAATATCTCTCATGCTGAATCGTGACAGACTTCTTGATTGAAAGCTTTGTCACATTACGTTCTTTCATTCGTCATACGAGTATTTTTTATCGCATCAAAGTATAATGACTTTTTCAGCAATTTTGCTGTCTCGGTATCTGTTGGAAACAATCCCGACGCTCAAGTTCTGGGTGTAATTCGTATCGTTTGACGAGCCAGCAAAATATGGGTTTATTACGGAGCCAAGCGTTAGTTTCGAGGATGAGAAATGTGCGCGCAAAGCGCAAGACAGCAGGCAGGTGCTCAATCATGGAGTAATTAGGGTTTTGCGCGAAGGGGTATGCCACGAACGGATCCGTAGATATATATACAACCTCGTGGGGTTCCCCAACTCCAACTACGGACCAGCGTCAGTTGGCGTACACGCTTCTGCTGCAACGTTGGTGACACCTTCGCCTCACCAACAATTCACATTTTCATAATCAAGTTAACTTTGGTTGCCACGGTTATACTGCATAATGACCATCTTCTCGATCATATTACTTTTGAATAATATGAGATACAAATCGGTAATATCGCAGTAATTGTACCATCGTATAGAATTTAAGACCCTCGGAATAAAAGCCTCGAACTCGGTCTAACCCTACATGCAGCATCAGCTCGTGCACGGAGTTCATAACTCGGCTAAGCTCAAGCCACGCGTGCACGTGAACCTCGCGAGGCGTATACACCTACACTCGATGGGTACACAAGCATTAAGCTGAGCACACTCTATAGAATCTAGGCCAACCAATTTGTAATACTACCGAGTAATGGATCCAAAATTGTAATGTAGCCGAATCTCATATTCACGATCTCAACCTCTTTCGCTGAAACAGGATCCATTCCAATCGGAATTCACCGAAATTCGTTCATGAATCTGAGAACTCGAAGTCGGTTCGTTAGTTGCGAGTATATTGCGACAGTTCAAACAACATGGTTCTTAATTCTTATAAACTCATTTTAACTGCTAGTTGAAATTACTTTGAATACCAGTGTGTTGAAAGCTGGAGTCGACTCTCTTCTTACAGCATCAGTCAACACAAAGAATAAGAGAAATCTCGCAGAAAATTGAACCTAAACGTAGATAGACCGTGTCAGCGGTTACGTCATGTCATGACTGAGACTGTCATCGCGCCGATCACTTTCTTCTTCGGGCTCACGCGACCAGCACGATGGTACACAGTTACGATTCTGGCTCGGTTATGTCCAAGTACCGAAGATACCAGGACTATCTTATCAGTTTGTATTATTGGTCTCAGCGTAGCTGACGGTGGCGATTTCTATATCCGTATCGTTCTCAGTATCCATTGAGCATGGAATTTTCTATGATATTGCATGTTTCTGGTGAAGTCTACATCCTTGGTATAAATTGTGGTGTTTTTTCATTTTCTCGTCGTTTCAACGCGAGAAAGCGCACGTGGAGATGAGAAACCCGGTGGTATTGCAATCTTTTGAAAAATCTCTTCTCGCTTGGACAATGCTGTTTGATGAGTGCTTGCGCTCAGCGAGATTCTTTTGTTGGCAATCCCAGCAACTAGTACGTGAATAAACACTGACATTTGTTTACACAAGCTGAATGTGTAACGTAGCTCGGTATGAATCGCAATAATCGCAGCATTAATCTGAACTTTGAAAGCCGTGCAAACTTTCAGTGGGTCTGTACGTCAATTGTCTATTATAGCGGATCTACTCTCTGGGCATTCCAGGAATAAAATATATACTTTTTTCTTCTTTTGAAAACAGAATTAGGTGCATTTCCTCTGGTACATCGGTACGAGTGGAACAGTACCGACGTGGTAAGGTGTTTAAATATTCCTGTCATCTTTGCTATAACGAGCAAGTAGCCGACGATACTAAAGTCTAGAACCCATTAAGCGAAACAGCTAATAAAACTTGTGCTTCACGTCATAAATGATGTTTATTTATAAGTCGACCCGTACCGTGTTTACATATTAACCGCTACGAAGGGACCGGCGTTGGTTCAAAAATAATCCAGCCCTAGGCTCCTCGTCGTCACATTTCACGACGAGAACGTATCTTCGCTACACACGGCTAAAAAATTGCATAGTGTATATCGTCGACTTGATATTCACGATCAATTCCCAGCAGAGGTGTACTCCACCGAGCACTCAAAACCAAGAGTTCAAAGTGTTGCGACCTGAACACAGTAAATGGCGATGCAACGCTGTCGTCAAGCCTTAAGCTCCAAAGCTCCTCCCGCTCCTTGATCGTTTACTGCACATAAAATACTGTCAAGTTTCTCCTCACTCTGTGGCTCAGCATTTGTGCTCTCACAACTCATACTCCATAGCTTGTTTCATTCCATGCTGGCTACCACGTGTTCTTGAATGTGCCCAAGCAACTCTACGAACTTGGTAGGGGTTCTAGTTGAGTCCCTAGGCGACCAACCGAGAAGATTGAATGCGATTTTTTCTTCGGTCCATTCGTGAAATTTATTACATTCTCTTAACAACGAAACCACAAAGCACCGCGTGTGGCTGAACGTAATTACAAACTGTGACAAAGGAAAGAGAGAGATTATAAAAATGGTAGCAGCACAATCGGATAGATGAATTAAGAGACTAAAGAAAAATGAAAGATCGTGAAAGATAATCCTCCGCAATAATTAATCATACCTCCCGCACTGCACAACGACCCCTTGCTTGAAAAAAGTGTCTTAGGGAAGGTCCGATACCGTGGAAAGTATGAGAAAAATTTGTGCCACCTCTGACTTTAGACGTCGAGTCTGCATATATTTATACCGTGTCATGGGAGTGATAGTTTTAGTGATTTCGAAAAGTCTTTATGGAAGTTTGTGGTAACGCAATAGGCGCAGTTAATATTTCCTCCAGTATAGTGGTGGCGCAGTTCTCAGTCTTAAAATAATATGTTGCTCGCCACAAGGTTCGGATTTGTGTTGTTGCCGTCAGGCTCGTGGTCGGAAATGTCAGCGCTTGTTTTAGTGGTGACCACAAAGGCCAGGCCAGGCCAGACTAATCAAATGGCATTCCCTTTCTAATAAATCCACCTGACAGCCTCCTTTATTTCACCAAAAACCCGAATCTCTACAGTCTCTGAGTTAAATTCGTACAGGTGACAAATTAATTCGCTGAACCACGAAGACCGCGTTAAATTTGTTGCAATAAATTCTACCAGGGATACCCTTCACTCATATTGTACCATATACGCAGATAATAATTATCAAGTGCAAGTTTTCCAGGAGTTTTTATATTCTGCAGCAATCGGGACCCGCCATATAATAAGACACGGTTCAGAGCGGTATTAGGCAAATCATACTCTAGCTCGAGTTTAACCTTAATACGAAGCAGTTTCGGAGGACGGTACCTTCCCAAAGTACATCAAATAAATTTTGCAAGCAATTCTCCCATTAGCGCAAATCCTTCTTGACCCAGTTCCGAGATAGCAAGGTGGTGCAATAAATTTACTTCTAGCCGTACTAACGTCACTTGAGAGAGTAAAAAACGCAGCCCTAACCACTTAATAAATCTGGGTATTTATATGCCCGTGGGGCTACGGGCCTTGGGCACACTGCTATACATTCGAGCCGGCCAAATTCGGCAAATCTTTATTTATGAGAGCAATCATCGAGCACGTAATCCCGAAATTTCGCTACCTCTGACTTACGGTTGACTTACGGTCACCGAATATTGTTACCGTATCAAATGTATAAGCGAACACTCGTAATCAACTCGACACTGCGGAATTAGCCAAATCAATCACTAAAGTCAATCATTGAATGCCTGAGAAGACGTTCATGAAGTCTAACGGTTTTCGGGAAGTATGGCTACTGTAATTTCTGAGAAAGCTGTCGTCGTAACTGGGAAAACCCTGCAAAGTCAAAGTTGCAAAAATAATGAAATTGACGGCACATCGTAAAAAATGTCCCCGGGCAAATAAGGCGAGGGGGCGTATCGGGGATCGGAATGAAAAGTCAGCCATGCCTGGGGCAGTCTTTTCCAACTTATTCACCTGAAATGACGAGACTTTGCAAGGGCGTTTACCAATCCTTATCTTTCTGATGTTGGCAGTAACGAATTTTGCCAACTCGTGAGTTTTCTTAGATTCTTCTTTTTTTTCCACCTACTGTCATGGTGACGTAATGTGAAAATCCCGCAAACGTGAGCAATAAAGTAATTAGAAAATCCCTTAGGTTGTCTCGTAGTGAGATTTCACTCTGATTGACGTGACTTTTTTGGCAGGGGTTTTGGTGGGATCGCAAAAAGGGTTTTCCAAATACCATCAGCGCACAATTGATGGGTAGCGGAACCGGTCATGTATAATTACGAAATGCTTGAATTCTTCGACGATTTTAACACGTCACTCGAGTCTAGTTCAGCTCACAGCTGGGTGTTGATTATTTTTCCATTTTTAAGCCTGAATGCCTTTCATTGAATCAGCTAGTGCATTCAAACTTGACTTTAGATCAAGTTATCGACAGATACTAATATTCAAAATTTCGTCAAAACTTTCCCATATATTATATCCACAATGCGGAACTACTCGCAAACTAACGACGTATGCATCACATCTGTCGGTTTAACCCAGTTCCACACCAATCATCCCCGTTGAAAAGTTTTACCTTTTATTTTTCGGTGCAACTAGTTGCACCTACTATAACGAATGGTCTGAAAAGGAAAAAAAAATCAATGACACATAAAGTTTATAGAAGAGCTGTGGGGATCCAACTATGACGATACCTAATATATCGGTCGAGAGGCAATGGGAAGACGCACTCTTTATCGAATATATGTTTTTCTTCTACGGGATGGGGGGCATCCTGATTACATTATACCGGCTATAAGCGAGTTCCATTTCATTCTACTCAGCCGTAAAGGGCAGATGTAGACGGAGCGGGTCCGCTTGTGGTATAATCTGGCCGTAACGCGGCGCGGGCCAGTGGGTGGCGTCGTCCTTTTTATACCAATAAACTCATCTTGCTGCGATATCCACCATCTATACCATGTCCCTATTTTCTATATAATAGCGACACAGATTTACGTTTCACGTGATTCGTATCCTGTGGTCCACGGGCGAATGAGACTTCGTTTATTTATATTCCCGGGTTAGATGAAGGAGGGCCGTCCCTTGCTATCGTAAATTTCCAATCTTATCATCCACGTGACGTTGATATGCCATTTTTTTTAGAGATAGCGGAAATTCTTCATCGTGAATTTGAATATTCATACTCCACCGTTGTCACGCGGTATTTCATTATTCCGTTGAAAAAAGGTCGGTGTTATCCGGAAGTGTGCCCATAATCCTAACCGAGCTGCCCACCTTTCCACGGGCTTTTACCTACACCACGGTCCTCAAATTCTGCAGCGACGACTCGCTAAAAAGTCCACTGTTGATTCTGTCATGCAATGATAGAATCGAGAGAATGCGCTGCATCCGTTCGGTGCAGCTGTATCATAATTTATATCGCAACAACTTTCATTGACTATACACGGCCACACCATACCGACGACGTTTACTACGTATCGATTATCCCATCATCCTGTAATGTGGTGTTAACGGGTTATCCGAGAATGCACCACGGTGTCATAGTGGCATTAGCCTTCCGCCTCTATGTGTCATTATCCGTCACTCAATGGTGGAAAATGTTTGTGCTTTTGAACAACTCGAAACACAAGTGTGTTGAAAGCTGGAGTCCATGTTTTTCGTACAGCCTGAGTCAAGACAAAGAATGAAAGACAATCTCGTGACTTTTTTTAGAGGGTTTTGGTGTATGATTAGGAATTGTTGAATTTTACAACAATTTTGACACGTCAATTGAGTCAAGTTCAGCTCACAGCTGGGTGTCGCGATTCTTGTTTCATTTTTAAGCGTCCAAGATTTTTCTCGAATCATCTGATCGCTCGCATGCAGCATCCGAACTTCTGGAGAAACTTATTGACAGATTCGAATCTTCTAAATCGCGTCAAAACTTTCACATATGTATTTTCAATGTGGAACTACTCGAAAACTAACGATGCATCGTATAGGTCGGTTTAACCCAGTTCCACAGCAATCATCCCCGTTGAAAAGTTCGACCTTTCATTCTTCACGTCATTATCCGTCGCTCAATGGTAGAAAATGTTTGTGCTTTCGAAAATCGTATAATCCACTTGTTCGCATATCTCGGAAATGCCCCTCTATCCCTGTACCGTCGGTAAGACCCACGCACACAATCCCCAAGTTCGCCTCATAATACTCAGGGATTTCGACCTTTCAGCCTCTACCACGCGGTAGCCTCATATTCTTTTATTGTTATTCTCTTGTTTCACAGTGTTTCCTTGACGTAACCTTTTTTTTTTCTTTTCTCTTTTCTCTCGACGAAAGACGCAGCTTCTCAGCTGATGCCGTTTACGACACTGCCCGGCTGTTAAGTGATTACTGCTCTTGCTCGAAAAAGGAAGAAAATCGACTTCGCTCGGCAGTAAAAAACAAAAGAAAAATCATACCATCGCACTTTACGTGGTATGCAACTGACTACAGTACGGTTACGGTTACTTCAGAATCCGACGACGCGGATGTGCTTCGCTCTTGGAGATATTTGAAATATCTTAAAGTGTTCAATAATTTGTAAATCGTCGAATTTTTTGTCCTGCTTCACAATCAGACGTACGAACATCAGATTAACTGAAGAGAAATTTATTTGGGTTCAGATGCGAACAAGTATAATTGTACAATGAACTCTAATATCGGCGAGCATTTCACGGATAGATGAGGAAACATTAGTTAGCTAACGAAAGCTGGAACAATTGGTTATTCGGACTAATCAATAACACGAATCGTCTCTAATTTGGTGAGTGGTAGTTGAAGAAGATGAGTAATTCAGCAGAGGATTAGTAAAAGGTCTGAGCGCCCTCAAAGTTGCCACACGCGCGTTAGCGTTGCTGACTGATAGCAGAAACTTACGTAGCGTTGCTCTTACGTTCTTTAGGGAAGGCCAGAGTTATTACAGTAAAGTAAGTAAAGTCCGTCTTGTACGTCCTTCCATAACCAGCACGTGTATAAGTTAGGAGTTGTTGTTCCAAAAACTGAGGTCAATGGACCATGTATGGTACCGGTCGGTCAGATGTGAGAAACTCTGTTCTGTCTTCACCTCTTTACAGGTAGACTTACGAATGTAGTCGCCTAGGCCAAAGTGCCACGTAGTCATGGCGTGACTTAAGTCCCGAGAACTCGAAACAAATTGAATGTTTCAAGGATGTGCCTTCATCCAGAGGCTCCGCAGGCTGCGTTCTAATTTGTGGTCAAAATTATTTAGAATTTTCTTTGACACGGCGCGAGTCTGGAACGTAATTAAAACTTTTCGTGTGGTAGCTAATTATCTTAATGAACCTCCATAAAATCGGGTTTTACCCCTTTGTGAAAATGGTGTACGAATTAAAGTCAACATAAGCGACGCGACGCGATGAGACGCTTCAGCTGTTTCATGATCCGACAGGATCGCAAGACAGCCGCTTAATTAGCTTGGACGTTTTTTCTTGAAAAAGGTAAACGCCTGCAGCAATTAAAGTAATTACTTAATATATCAGCGCCTTGCTGCGTCAAGATGATGTAGCGGAGCGTGAAGGAGTAGCTCGACCGCGTTATATCCCACAATACTAAAAACTCCGCTGTCACGACCATATCGTTCACACGAATTCATTTGGGTTATGGTAATCCGAGATTCTTGGAATAATCATCGCAATAGACTGAACACGGAACAACGAATGAAAAGATTTAATTCCCTTCCAACAGAACCATAACTTCTTCGAATATCTAAAGGCATCGAAAAGCGGAAACAATTTTTACATTCCGCGGGGAAGATCGACGAGTATCCGGTTACTCGGTGAAATTTGACTCCTATTTCCGATAACAAGCAATTTGGGTAATGAACAACATTATACCGGTTTCGAGGCTACTGTTATTATATCGTTTCTTTGTCGTCCAAACAGTCTTCGTAGCATGATGTACAACACAGCACACCTTGTGACATGCTCACAAGGTGTGACTGCCAGGGTTCGGGCTTTGGGGTACAGGAGGCTAGTAAGGGCTACAATGGTAAGGCAAAAAATGATAGAGGTAGAATACCGCAGTAGTCGGTCACCGTGTTGGTTGCTGCTTCCGTAGGTACGTTGCTTTACATGTTAATTATTCGCTGTCGGGATAACCATCTCGTCGAGGTATCAATCATTTTATAGGCAACGCTATATTTCCCAACGTCTCAAAACTCGTTATTAATTAACACGCCTTACGTAACGTTTTAATAACACAGAGAATTGTGTCCACGGTAGATTAATTCAGGTTGGTGGCAGTGAGCGGGAGCGACCCGGCGCGATTCATCATTTTTATACCGAAATCAAAATCAAGAAGTTTATTTTAGTTATTCGAGAGCCGTGCGCGCGAGTCACTCGTTAGCGAGGCGTATGCGTCGTGAGTTATGCCTTGTGATGTTGACTTCTGGAAGACTACCGTTCCGTCGGCTTAAGTGATCATCGAAGTGCGGAGGCAGAGATTCGCCCAGGGCGAAACTATTGACCTCAAGTGCAGCGAAGGAAACGAGCGTCCCGGTCGCAGAGATGCGAGCTCTTTTCGCCGCAGCACGCAACGTCCGTGACTCGTTAACGCTAACAAAAGAATCGCGTCTTTGCGATCTCATATTTCACGCCCGGCGGAATAAAAAGGGGGAAAAAAAAGAAGACTCCTCGAGATCGTGCGTGGTTCGATTCGGGGGATATTTATGTGGTGCGAGATGGGAGCGTTCAAGAGAGAAAGAGCGAATTGCGGTGGCCTTACTTATGCAGAGAATCGTTTGCGAACACGGAGTTTGTAAAATTTTCACGCGCACAACTTCATGAATACGTAGATTGTTAGCGTCCCATTATTCCTGTTCTCGTGTCACTATACTATACTTGCAGCACGGAAAAATGTAAATATCTCCTGCAGCCTCCGTACGCGAGCATGGGTTAATCTATGCGGCGAATGCGGTTCCGCAAGTGTGAGAGCAACCACGGTCTACCGTGCACGTCCCTAGCAAACGGCCACCGTACTCGCGACTTGTTAGAAAACCAACCGACGATGGAACTGCGATACGCCTGCGTCGAGATTATGATACTCACGATGTCCCCCAGATCGATTTTGTTTCACTTTTAATTTCGTGATAGTTACTGTGCCTCCGTGCCGCGTAAAGGCTGGTGCAGCCTGACTCGAGTTCACATGACTACCTTTGCCGGAAGGGTTCTGACCCGTTATAGACCCCAGACGCTTATCGGCAACATCTGCGAGTATTCGCATCACATTCTCAACCAATAATTCAACTTGACGAAAAATCAGCAAGTTTTAGAGTTGTACATGAATAACAAAAACACACCATAGGTGTTAATATCAGATTCTGTTTTCTAAAGAATATATAATCAGACATGTGCACATGGGCCGAGTGAATATCACAAGATGATATGACCAGACATTGGGGTGCCTTTTGTCACATCAATTCAAAGTTTCGATATCAATTGTTTACAGTTTCATGCACCATTCATACCCCAAGTGGTATGGAGTAACAGAAAGGAAAATACCTCATTGTTCCGCTTCTTAGGGTGGAAGGGTGTTTTCCAATACAGGTCCTTCGTCGCCTGAAAGGTAAACGGTATTCAGGTGGGCACTGGCTACGTTGATAAATATTCTATCAGGCGACCATGTTACGTAAAACCAGACGCTGCATACGTGCAAATATTAGCTATGCCTTCCAAGTGCATTGTGCATCCTACCTACTTGCAGTGAAGATCGTGCGAGAGTCGAAACACCGCGGCTTGGTCCTGATCTCGAGATATATGGGCTGAAAAATCTAAATGCTGGCTGTTTATGTTAAGTCTCATGCACCTCTATTCCTGCTAAGGAAACACTGGAATTTTCAACTCCCTTTGTCCTCGTAAAAGCTTATCACCGAGTTCCGGAATTTCTGGACCTTACCAATAATGTGGTTGACTCACTACTCGGAGGAAATTCATTATTCGGGGTGGTTGAAGGAATTATAGGCGAAATTGCTTTGAATTCAAAGAAGGTGCGAGTAGGTTCCTCATCCGTTCAAATAGGTCCAACATTCGCTGGTTCGAAGTTGGAAATAAAGTAATTTCAGTCTTATTCAATACGATAAGGTTATCTACTATGAGATGTATGTTGAATATGATCTAAGGGCGTCTATCGAAGCAGCAAACACCATTCAAGACGAACCCCATTCGTGTGGAATTTGGTTTCCAATCTTATCTGGATCAGAATGCCAATATCGATTGAGGAAGTCAATCGACCGCAGCGAATGGAGAGTCAACTGAATCACAATTGTTGTTGTGCAACGATGAATACGTCGGGCTGCATTCTCGTCGGTGAGGGTATAATGTCGCTACAAATTTCTCACTTCCTGAAATTCGAGCGATGAAAACTACACGACGGAGCACTTTCGTCAGTTTAATTACACACTGGAGCCGGTGTCAACGCAATTTGTGTATTCCCGGGTGTCTTGCATCACGGACAGATGAAGTATAAGATAGGAAACTCAGTTGCGGAGCATCATTCAGGTATACATGCACTATCGAAACGGTATCGCTCAGAAAAATGGCCACGTCGTGAAGTCAGAACCTCAAAACAAATGAAATAATGAATAGATAAACGCGTGCGAAAATGATACTCGTTCCCATGATCATGGGCGTATTTCTTTTTATGCCCGGTACATGAAGTGAAGAAAAAAAGGACATGAGACTTGAAATATTACGGAGGGAAATCACGTGCTCGTTAGGCTCAGTAAAATAGATTAGATCTGTTTCATTCGCGCGGTACGCAATCCGGAAATACGGCTGTCAACAGTTCTTGCCCTCAAATCATCACCAATATACATCTTTAGATAGAATTTGCTTGACCACGAGTATCTAACTATTACAGACGTGACTGTAGGTATACATACAATTGGATATGCTCGATATTGGTACGGCAGCTTACTGATGATCAATCGATTCGATACTACGTCGGATAGACTGTCGAGCTGACAATCATCCACTCTGTATAACGAATTACAATATTTAATGATCGCCAATTCACGTCATATTCCGTCTAATTTATACGTTGGTTTGAATGAATTTGTAAAAAGTTGCACAAAACTGTCATATTCGTTGACTTTCATCACTTTCACAATTTTCTTCAAAGCTCCTAACAGACAGTGAACAGTAAAGAGTGTTGGAAACATCCATCATAATTATACCCACATTGAATAATTAATGTTGCAGTCCTAGGTCGAACCTGAAAATGAAATTTACATGGAATACGTACCGTGCACTGTCACGTTCTTCTTCCCCCTTTACGTAACCTAATGTCCCTCGTGCGACAAAACAAAGAGCGAAAAATAATAATTACAGTGTAATTTGATGGGAGGATCGTGACATCAAACTATATACATAGAACAGCAGTAAAGTTGAACCATATAAACACACGAGATCCCATAAGTGTCATAACAACTTATTAAAGCTCTCTACTCGTTGCATAATGGACTGTTCTTTTTCCCTACCACCCAAGCGTGGACAGCCGGCTGCTCAGGTCGCCCTGTGACCAGAGTTTCTCATGGCAGGCCAAAGTAGACAAAAGAATTGCGACCCAGTTTACCGCTTAAACCGCAAAACACTGCAGCAGAACAGTCAGGCCAGATTCTGTACATACACTGCATTTGTACATACCTACATTGTTTGCAGGCTCTCCAGAAGACGGTGTTGGCACCTGATTGTCTTGACTCAACCCGTGACTTTCTAGTCGTTGTTTCGTTCCCGCTGATATTGTCACATGCTGAGATTTTGTCACATTGCTATGGCCTACTTCGGCATGCAGTCCCGTGTCACGATAATTACAGGAGTTATTTATCATTATTTGATAATATAATCCTGCTCGGCGAAGTATGAGTATGCGCTTTGCTACGATATCGAACAATCAACAATAATTTTGTGACTCTGACGTGACTTGGGGCCTGGGCATAATGCGGTCATTTCGCGAACCGCAGTCAGGCAAAGGACTTGATGCATGAAGGTGTTAATCGACGTTTCGCGTGTACAGTAATAAACGCCGTTATGCTATACCGATGAATATTTTATCACTGAATCGCTACTTAACACTGTTATAGTTGGACCCCCTCGATCGACTCAAACGCAGACAGTTCAAGGCTCGGCTCTGAGGTTGATCGCTGAAATTTGATAGCAGGGCTTCAGGATTCTCGTGTTATTTTGAGTCACAGGCCCGCCTATATCTAGCCTCGAATCATCGTGAAAGGTGATGGCAGCCAGTTGAGCCGTTTACGGATTAAGATATCGGGCAGGTGTTAATCAACACATAATGGAGCATGAGTGAAAGAGTAATTAGAGTGTTCAAATAGGAAGAAGGATGACGGCTGTGAAATTAGTTGGCTGCGTTACCATCGCCGTCAGTGTTTTACCCTGGCAACCCATCCAACTTGGCCCCGTCCGGTCTCGTGCAATCAAATTGTGTCTGGACTAGAACTTGAACATCACGTTTCGGTACATTTAGAACTACTATGCTGGAGTCGCGCAATCGAATTCCTACTCATTGAAAAACTAATAAGTAAATA
>JAFFZH010012431.1:0-31428 GCA_018420115.1 Euura saliciscinereae
GAGATACATGATATGATATGAGAAGGAGTACTGAGAAAGTGAAACAAGATGAGCTTTGAAGCTTGTGTATTCGGTTCTGCAACGTATGGAAGGTGCGAGCCAGTTTCATGAAAAAATCAAGTTATGAGGTTATGACAGCGAACCAGTAGATTAATCACGAAGCCTTGGGTATATTTGTCGTTCATATAATTATTAACAGTTCAGTATGTGAAACATAATTATTGAAAATGTGTGATATTTGTCATGTGTCAGAAGAAATTGGCATAGACCAGCTTGTAATACTTTGTTTTCCATTTATGGCTAACCATTTGATAGTATATATAGCTCGGTGAGAAAATTCTTACGATGTAGAATAACACGCTGTATTGGTTATGTGTTCATGATTTAGGTGCTGAATATCAAGGGACTTGGTAGAGTCTCGAGGCAAGTACATTAAAAACAAAAAAATTGCATGGGCCTCAAAAAGTCTATATACCTGAGTGGTTCAGTTCCGGAGAGACTATTTGGTGGACAGGCTATTGATATATTGATTGATATATCGACGGGCCCTGAGGAAGCAGAGGTATCTCGGCGGGCAGTCTAGAGCAGATGTAACTCGGAATACGCTCCGAGAGGAGTATAAAGGTCCGTAACACTTCATACACAGTTTTCTGAGTTGTGTTTCAGTTCTGGACTGTCCGCCGAATATGTCCGTTCCCTCAGGACTTGACGATATGATCAATTGTTCAACTGCGTTGGCTATAGTTATCGCACGCCCACTTCTAGCTCTGTGAAGAAAATGTGTACGTTGCGCTATGCTACGGGGGTTTGCTTCGATGACTCAGCTTTCAATGTACATATGGTGGCACAGTTATTACACTACTGGAGTTAGGATAGTTACACGACTTGAAATCATCAGGTTCTAAGAATACCTTGGTGGACCGGATGGAACGGACGAATCTTGCCATGCAATCTAATAACAGAAGTACTATCTCGGAAGACTTTATTGAGTGTTTATCGATAGTTGTTCATTGATTTTGATATTTCCATACTATTATTATTTTTGTAGGAGATTGAAAAAACATTATACTGGAGCATGGCAGGATACGGATTTCCACTTATGCTGAAGTTCATTGGCGGACAATTTGAAATGTCCTATTCATCTGGCCAGCGTATTCACTTAAGGGAAGACTTCGGTTAAATTTAGAAAGTCGCTATAAGATGTGATATAGAAAAATCCTCTCAGCAGTTTTTGAGTAATGGTACACGGAAAAAATGTTGGGCAAGAGGTTGCACCATGGCATAGTCGCACAGCGCCACCGCACATCGGTGCGGCGGCATCACCACTATGGTACGGCAGGGCGCCCGTGAGGGACGGCAGCTCGCCCGCGAGGGACCGGCATGGACCGGCAGCTCGCCCGTTTGGGGCCGCAGCGCTCCCAAACTGGGAAGGCAGCCGCCTCGAGCTGTGGTCGCCCCACTCTCGGTGTTTTTGGGCGCGCGGCCGTACTCGTCGGGCGAGTAGCCGACCCGACATTTTTTCCGTGTAGTACAGACGGTGAAAAAAAACTTCAGCCTTCTGCAATGAAACTTTGAGTGCAAGGAACCTTGCGGAGAAGATTTTGCCCACCGCTACTAAAATTCCCTGCGTCTACACTTTCACCGCAGAAGGCTTGAATTTTTTTTACTCACACCCCATACTGCCATAATTTCAAAATTACTGAGCGGACTTGTTTATACACCTCTTTTTAATATTTTAAGAACTAAAAAACCTATGACTGCTAAAAATTTCATCGAAGTCTCCCCTTAAAAACGGGAACCTTCAGTATTAACTCAATTATTATCACATTCTCGGTACATGTTTTCTACCAAAAATCAAACACTGATATAAGTATTCTGTGCAACGACTGCGTACTAAGTAATATTCATAGAAATGAATGTGAAAATACTGACAACTGAATTAGTGTGGCGAGTGAGGAACATCAGAAACCCTATCGAGTGAGCGTAGCGTACGAGACTAAAACAGCGACTGAATCGAAATTCTGCAAAAAGTAGTGATATCCCCCAAAAAGCACCTCTGGTGCGAAAACCTTTCGCCAAGTACAATAATTACTGTGGTCTACCTACAAAAAATCTATGAAGAAAAATTTGCCTTCAACAAAAAATATTTCTTCAAAAATACCTACCAACAAAAATTCGTCTTCAAGAAAATTCGACCTTCAAAAATGTTTCCTACAAAAAGAATTGATATCAGATAGAACTGCCAAGCACAACACATGAAAATTAAATTCAAGTAAATGGCATTGTGCTCGTTCGCTCGCTCACTCGGTTGGTTTTTCATAACTATTGGTAAACAAAATTGAAAGAAAAAAAATTTTGAGAAAAAATTTTAGGGAATGGTACTTGGCGGGCCATCATAGCAATGTCTAAAAATGTCAGGTGAAGGCCTGAATGAATACTCCTGCACTTTCCCACACCTGGCCCGCTAAGTACCACTCCCTAAACGTTTTTCTCCAAATTTTTTTTCTTTCAATTTTGTTTAACAATAGTTATGAAAAACCAACCGAGTGAGCGAGCGAAAGAGCACAATGCCATTTACTTGAATTTAATTTTCATGTGTTGTGCTTGGCAGTTCTATCTGATATCAATTCTTTTTGTAGGAAACATGTTTGAAGGTCGAATTTTCTTGAAGACGAATTTTTGTTGGTAGGTATTTTTGAAGAAATATTTTTTGTTGAAGGCAAATTTTTCTTCATAGATTTTTTGTAGGTAGACCACAGTAATTAATGTACTTGGCGAAAGGTTTTTGCACCTATAGCTACCCGACGACCGACATAATACGCCGCTGGGACACTTATCCCAGAGTACGAACATTTTGGTACATACGTATATATATTGTATTATTTTATCAGACAAAGACGTCCATTATAATTTGATAGATTGTAATATTCTTGCCCACCACTTTTTATATTACATACTTTTTCTTATTATGTTTTTGATGTCTATTTTACTAGTATGCCACACTATTATAGTAAATGTACGGTCTCAATAATAACGTCTTTATATCATTTAGATGTATACATATTTAATATATATTTAGTGTAAATTTGCATCACATATGTTCATCAGATGAAATATGAAGGCATTGATAATTGTAGTTTGATAAAATGTTGTACTCTTATATCAGATGTGTTTCGTCCTATATAAAGCTGTGTTTGATGGGAGTATCTGCAGCATCTTAAATGTATTAGATATCTATATCCGAGACAGCAAACAAGTTACAGCAATGTTACTGTAATATTGCTGCAACGTAACTGCGGGTTTGTAAGATCGCAGCAACATTGCTGCAAATTGTTTACTGTCTGGGATTCTCATTATTTTGTATGTACATGTACAATATATTTTTTTTCGACTAAAAAATTGATCGTCTGATGATATTTTATTACCCGGGTCTATTAACTTGAATAAATGCACAAATGGATCAAACCTACTTGTAATATTGCGGCAACATGACACAATTACAGAAAATGACACCGCAATATTGCAGCAATATCGAATTTGAAATGCAATAAAGCGGACATAGCAATCTTGCTACAACATTGCAGCAATATTTTCCGCAATATTGCCCACATTTTAGTGTGACATCGCAGCAATGTTGCTGCAATATTGCAATGCTGTATGGGGGAGTACGTATTAGGTCATGAATCATGATGTGTAACCTTGAAATGCCAGTCTGATGAGGATAAGCAGAATTTTCAGGGTTCGAAGTGCTCCAAGGTCAGTCGGCGTGTACCTGACCGCCTATTTCCGGACAAAGCTCTATTGTCAAGCTTTCTCGTACGGATGCGATACGATAATGAGCCCATTTGGAGCCGCTCCAACGCTCCGAGGTTTCTGGTACCCGTCCAGATGAAAATGTCTAGTGCCTCTACGCTCACTTAACGATGAATTATTAATCGATTTGATTCCCCCTTCAAACTCTTCACTTTCATGAGGGTTAAAAAATCTAAAAAAATTAAGTCAATACAAAAATAAAAAGGTAAAAAGTAAGTTGTCTGATATGAGGAACTGACTGAAAACCAGTGGCTCACACAATAAAAAGCAGTATAAGTGATTACTCAAATAGAAATCCAGAAAGGGAGTAGGAAGGGAAAAAAAAATTCCGCCGTATTTCTAATCACGTGTTTCACGGGTTTGTTTTTCTCGTCGCTCGTTGTCTTGCCAGACCCGTGCCGCATCATCAGCCCGAAATCCACTGGCAGATAAAATGATCTAATGAATTTTGTGACACTAGCGTACCTCTACTGCAACAAGCGGCACCATAGGGATGTCGTTAGATTTTAGCAAGCTCAGCATTCTCATCGGATTGTTGTAGTCAATGGATTTGAGATTCCTACTCATGAAGCTCTGATTGGTATTTTTTTGCCTTGTAGTCGGTTATAGAGGGGTGGTGTCCTATGATTGGCAATGGCAATCGATCGTGCTGCATGGCTCATGAATCCCGTCTGTTACAGTTGGAGATTTTGTCGTTCATCCAGTTTGTTTTTAGGATGAATTAATTTGGTTCACGGAAACTTCGTTGTAGTGGACATTACTATATCAACGATTTCCCTTGCATGAAATTATCTAGTGGAAAAATAGAGATTTTCCTCGATTCTTAGCATTTTGCGGGACTGTTCATTTGTCAGTGAGTATGGAGCGCTTCCACGCATCAATATTATTGGAAATAGTAGGGCAGGGACGTGATGAAGGTACGGTCTGTATGTAATACTGAATTGTTGACTTTTCGGAAGTATTGTCAACAATAAGTTAAGCGTTTGTTGGGTACCATAAGGTATCACAGGAAACAACACCAGGTTGACATTTCGACCCCGAAAAGGGCCGTTTTCAGAACGTTAAGTGTTTATTTTTTATTGTTGAAACACATTTTGAAATGAATTAAAATAATAAAACAAGAAATTCTCTTTTTTAGTACTTACGAGCATGAGTTTTTTACAATTCCATTCCTTATGCGTAGCCATTTATATAAGATATAACCAAATCCGGACTCAGCAGCAACGATAACAGGGCGAGGGGTCAAGTAACATTTTTTGAGGTTAGGCAACCAAAAGATAAAAATTAATTGTTCTTCTAAGAAATTTCCGGCTCGCGTCAATCGGTATTTACCTATACAACACTTTTTACGATCAAACTGCGCACGCGTAGCAGCGCACAGCACTTCTGCTGATCAAACGGCGCGTGCGCAGAAACGCACAGCACTTTCAACGATTCTACTACGCACAGCGCTCGAATTCGCCATTTTTGCCACGTAAACAGGCATCAGAAATCGGGTATGAGACGCATGTATAATAAAATAACTTTCTATGTCGTGTTATTACGAAAAAGAAATCGTAATCTTCTAGCACTAACTTTTTTCCGGAGTGTACTATGTGTACTGCATTGAACTAACACTCCTGTAACACGCACCGCTTAAGTATCTACCTCAAATCTATCTACCTCCGAAATCACCTCCGAAGCACATTTTTGATTTTAAGTTCGATCAAGATGTATCAATCCTCAAAACAGAAATAAAATACAAATGCTTGGATCTAGGTTAGGGATTAGTATTTTAACAATCTCAAAAATAGATATGTCATTTCGGATTTAAAATCTGGCAACTTTTTTTTGTTCCCAAGCAATTACATTATAATAGTAATAACCTACTGAAAATTCGATTAATTCCGTTGTTATGACGTATAAAAGCCGCCGTTGTGTAGGGTAAATTTAAATGTTGTGAATGTTGAAAAGGCCACTTTTCCGGATTTTGGTGACATATGAAATTCTGTGGGAATTCAATGGTTGCTGTATCTGCAGCGGCGCAGTGTAGTGCAGAGGAGTTGGAATATAATTTCCAGCTTGAGGTGCGGCGTGGCAGTGGTTAGGATGCACAGCAAATGTCGCCCGGCCAGTTGAATTTTTTTTTCATTTTTTTTTATTTGCTTATATTAAAGTTTATAGTCTTAAGAATATTGTGTGTAAATTTCATGTTGAAATTCCAAAAATTGTGGAACTTATGAGGAATTGACCAAAGTGCGGTCGAACAGCCGGCCGCCCGTTCGGCCACCTGGCTCCGAGGGGCTATTCACTTGAGAAGTTCATTGTACATCAGTCGTAGACCTTTCTGGAAGGCTTTGAAATTCCATGAAATTATGGACACCCAAAATAAGAGTGAATATATAGCCCCTATAGGGTGAAGGGCCTGACTCAGACTCCAAATTATGGATGCATCAGACCTCAAAGTAGGAAGAAACGCTGATCAGTTTTGTGAAGTCGAAGATGCGGAACGCGTGCATAAGGCCGAAATCCAAACTTGCAACGCGACCCGTGAAGGGAGGGTTCATCGAAGGCAGTCTCGGATCGCTGCAGCAGATGCTGCCAGTGCTGCAGAGGGCGACTCTACGGTCCAGGAATCGCAGACTAACGGTAAAGTAAAAAAAGTATTCCTCATATAACATTATATATATTATTTGATTATTACGAATTTTTTTCACACAAATTGATTTTTCATAGAAATAATTCTCCAAGATTAGAACATAAAAAATACCGTGTGTAAATGCTATGTTGATATTCGAAAATCTGTTAAATTTATACACAATTTACCGAGAGGCTGAATACTAACTGAGTCGCCAAGCGTGTCATTTCTTCGCCAAACTTCAAACGCGATTATCTCGAAACATACTTTTTCAAGACGGTGGCCAAAATATTCCGAAAACGGATGGACCGATTGCTTCAAAAATTTTACACAATATTTTTGGACATGTTTTCTAGTTCGCCACGTAGGATTTTTTTTTTTAACAATTACTTTTTTTTATCAAGCCAGAAAGGTCGGAAATTGCGGTCGAAAAAAAAATTGAAAATTGAAAATGCCGCCATTTCACGAAAAAAAAATGTATTCGAAAAATCTTACGTGGCGAACAGCGGCATACATTATATTGTGAGAATCATTTTGACATTTTTGTTTCAGATCAACTGCCTGCCTGTAATTTTGGCCACCGAAAACCGTGCAAGCAAGGGACACTTTTTACGCCAGCCATAATAGCAGCGCTCACAGTCAATATATATACATACAAAAATCTGTAAGCAAACCTCAATAGATGTTCTTTCAAATAAAGCAAAGTTGAATCAAGTCGATCGAATACTTTTTGAGAAAATAATTCCTAAAATTCACCTATTTTTCACGCATTCTACTCGGTTACACTTAGAAATTTCAAAACCTATTTGAGCAGCCAAAACACATTTGATTGATGTGAATCTGATGTCAGTGACGTAGAAAAACTTAATGAACGGCCTAAGAGTCTTGGATTTGCGAGAATCGAAAGACATAATCAGAATTTTGTGTAACAATATTGTTCTGTAACCCAAGGAAGTGCTGCCCCTAGTGGAGAGGGGCAGCACTTCCTTGGATACCAGAACAATATTGTTGAAAAACTGTAATTACGTCTGGATTATCGCAAATCCAAGACTATTAGGCCCTTCATTAAGTTTTTCTACGTCACTGATATCAATTTCACATCAATCGAATGTGTTTTGGCTGCTCAAATAGGTTTTGAAAATTCCAAGTGTAAATCAGCTTGCGTTTCACCTTTCCAGTACCACTGTTTTCCCAGGGTGTTTAACTCAATTACAAACTGGTCGTTTTGTTGTCCTTGAAACCGATGTACAATGTGAACGTGCCTAATGCTTGTAGCAACGTTCATTTCTTCGACTCTGGGTGAACGGAATCCCAGGCGTATCTGATGAGTCATAATGCCTAGATACGAGATCTGAACAGGTCAGATTTACTGCGAAGTGTCAGAAACTAACGTGAACTTGAGTCCGAGTATTTTGGCGACAAAGCTCACCTATCAAAACCTGTTAATTTCCGTCACTTGGTCAAAATCTTGTCAAAATCCTTCAAGTTTGAGGTAGGATATGCGGAGTTAGTAGAAATACAGCACGCAAGGTTTCAGAAATGTCTCAAAAATATTGCTAAATTTCATTTTCGTTGCATTGCACTGCAATGTTGCTGAAACATCTCTGCAATCTATCTTTTGCAACATTGCAGACGCAATATTACGGCAATGTCCCTACAATATAACCCTCAATGTATTCATATTATATGTATATACCGACGGCCGCTATTAATATTGTCTTATGTTTTCGTTTCTATTTTGAAAAGACCTATCTGAAAATGGCTCGGGGTGAAAAACTTAGCTTCTATGCCTATACAGTATACACAGGAGTTAAGTCTTTTACCCCGAGCCATTTTGAGATAGGTCTTTTCAAAATGGAAACGAAAACATAAGACGATATTAATAGCGGCCGTCGATACGAATATATTTGTACATGTACCCATAGCACCGAGATGCTGCAGCACCGTTGCAGAAAGCAAAAAACCCTCACCCTGCATTTTTGCAACCAAACAGATTATCAATATTTATACATCAGAAAATATGAAGCCCTGACGATGATTCACTAAAAGATGTACCAACTTTCAAGAATTGGTTTGGTGCAGTGGGTAGCGCGGGCGATTCGTAATTCCAAGCGACGGAGAGGATCGTGGGTCGAATCCCGGTTCAAACTCGCGATTTTTCTACGGAAAATATGTTACAGCGGCGGTATACAGTCAATTATAAGTACTCCGCCTCTGTTGAACCACGTAAATTTGCGTTTTACTATTAGTAATATAAAATAATACAACAAATGGATTTTTGGCGATATTGCAGAAATATTGCACATGGTATGTAATATAAGCGGACATTGAGACATTGAAATAACGTTGCAGAGAGGCTCCAGCAACATTACGCAATCATACTGCAACATTACCAATCCTATTGCAAAGTTATGTTGCTGCAATGGTGCTGCAACATCTCGGTAGTGTATGGGACGAGATTACAGAACCAGACCTTCATCAAGCCCGTACTACACCAACGTGCAAAGAAGAGATCATCTACCGTGGTGGCAAATGAGATAAAATTTCATTATATTTGATGAGGATCAGCCACGATTACGAGATCAACAACGAAATAGAATTTCTTTCTCCGAATTCTTTATCGATGGGAAATTATTAGTGACTTCGAACAGTGTTAGTGGTGGACACAGAAATAATTACAAATATAACGGAGAGATTGACCACTCTTGAAGTCAGATGTACATTGTACATCTTGCACAAAATTTAGCTGGAGTCGGCTGGAATCTGCCTGAACGTGTATCTCACCAAAATCGAGTAAAATAAGGCTTTTTTATAACACCTGCGTGGAAAGCTTGATTTTCGATGCCTGTGTCTGGTTTGAAAAGGGCCCCTTTTCAGATGAGTAAAAAAAAGTAATATTTCTTCACTATCGCACAGGCGCACATCGTGCATTATCATCATTTTTCACTAACAGGCATGCGCACTTCAAGCAACCCACGTTTCTTCACTATTACGCATGCGCACTTTGAAATAAGTCAGTCGTTCAGTAGCGCCATCGGTCAGTGGCAACGTCCAAGCGTCTGCGAAGTGGCGCCCCCAGGCGGTAGCATGTGTCAACCTAGATTATTGCCTAACTTCGGGTTGGTTATGGTCGGCCATTTGCTCAGCTGTCGGATATTATTCGTCTGCATCTCAAATCAAGCTTTCCCGCAGGAGTTATGAAAAATAACGTGTGCGATAAGTGCGCATTGGCGACATCTGCCTCGTGTGAAGTTTGAATCACTCGCTCGGTTCGCACAGCATTCACACTCGTCTCGTGTCATCCTGCACTCGTCTGCGTCTCGTGAGTGAACGACACTCGACTCGTCTGAATGCTGGTTGCTCGCCTTCGCTCGTGTTACAAACTTCACACTCGTCGGATATCGCCTTCCTTCCGCACTTATCACACAATATACTATTTTGTGTCGCGAAGCGTGAGACCGTGACTTGTTTTCACTGATATCTCCGACTACGCATCACAAGGGTGGAAACGAAGTAGTGAGCGCCCTCATACAAATAATTCCACTCACATATATCGCAAAACTTGTTCACTTCACTCAACGATGAAGACGTAAAATTGTTTAGAAAGAAAGACTGTAATTGTCGGTATGAAGCAGTGGCCGCGGCCATGATGGATCGTTTCGCGTTGGGTGTTGGGCCCAGCAGCGCTCTCTGTTGCCAACCTTCGTCTCGCGGTCCTGCGTTTCACGAATCGCCGTTCCTTGTTCAGCGCTATGACAGCTGAGTGTAAATTCAAACGGAAATAATTCGGAATAATAATAGTTATAACAATGCATTTTTATTATTATTATTATTATTATCATTATAATTATAATTTCCGAAATAATAATAATAACAATTATTATTATGATAACAATTATTATTATGATAATAATTATTACTATGGTAATAATGATTATTATCGTTGAAAAAAGTTTTCTTGAAAGTGGTGAAATTTGTGAATGAAAATGGAAGTGTATGCGCCATTTTTTTTTCTACCAACACTGAGTCTTGTGAAACGCACAGAATAATCAAAATTCCGGATCTTTTCAGAGATTTTCTAGTTTCAGCATACAAAAATTAGACAAGGCAGAGGTGTATAGTCGTATACGCCCTTTATTATTTTTTTTTATCATGAAAATGTTGTGAAAAACGGAATTTCAATTTTTCTATGCGTTGCACAGGACATAAGTATTTGTGAAAAAAATGGCGTATACGACTTTATACCGTTGCCCTGTCAATTTTTTTTTGTGGAATTTTGAAAATTTCACATGAAGAACTCTGAAATCAGACCTGTTTATGCGTTTCACAGGATTTTAGAGTTTTCGTAGAAAGAGAAAAAAAATGGCGCATACATTTTCATTTTCATTTACAAATTTCACCACTTTCGAGTAATTTTTTTTCAATGATAATGATAAATTTTCAATAATTCAATGAAATAATAATTATTTATAATAATAATAATCATTATCATAATAATAATTGTGATTATTACATTATTATTTTTATTATGGTAAAAATTGAAATTCCGATTTTCACAACATTTTCAAGATAAAAAAAAATTGAATAATAAGTGGCGTCTCGACTCTATGCGAATCTCGTATACGACTGTATACCTCTGGGTTGTCTAATTTTTTTATGATGAAGCTTGAAAATTTCTCAAAAGATCCGGAATTTTGATTATTCTGTGCGTTTCACAGGATTTTGGAGTGTTGGTTGAAAAAAAAATGGCGCATACGTTTTCATTTCCGTTTACAGATTTCATCACTGTCGAGTAAATTTTTTGCAATAATACTAATAATAATAATTATTATTATTATTATTTTGTAAAAAAATTGAAATTCCGACTGTCACAAAATTTTCAAGATAAAAAGAAATAAAAATAAAGGGCGTATACGAATTTACACCTCTACCTTGTCTAAATTGTTTATGCTGAAACTTGAAAATCTCTCAAAAGATCCGGAATTTTGATTATTCTGTGCGTTTCACAGGATTTCAGTGTTGGTAGATAAAAAAAATGCCGCATATGTTTTCATTTTCATTCGCAAATTTGACCACTTTCGAGTACATTTTTTTCAATGATAATAAAAATCATTATCATACTAATAATTATTAATTATTATCATAATAACAATTGTTATTATTATTATTTCGGAAATTATTATTATAATTCTAATGATAATAATAATAAAAATGCATTGTTATAACTATTTTTATTCCGAATTATTTCCGTTTAGATTCACACTCAGCTGTCATAGCGCTGAACAGGGAACGTCGGTTCGTGAAACGCAGGACCGCGAGACAAAGGTTGGCAACAACTCACATTATATTACAGTTCCCGTTGCGCCCACGCGTCTCAAAGGAGCGCTGCTGGGCCCAACACTCAACGCGAAATGTCATGGCCGCGGCCACTGCTTCATACCGACAATTACAGTCTTTTGGAAACCATTTTACGTCTTCATCGTTGAGTGAAATGAACAAGTTTTGCGACATATGTGAGTGGAATTATATTTATGAGGGTGCTCACTAGTTCGTTTCCACCCTTGTGATGCGTAGTCGATGATATCAGTGAAAACAAGTGACGGTCCCACGCTTCGCGACACAAAAAAGCCTTATTTTAGTTGATTTTGGTGAGATACACGTTCATGCAGCTATCAATTTAATACAAATCGTCTAAGGAACCCATTAAACACCCCCCCGTTCATATTAGGCTTCCTTATTTTTTAAATACTTTCTAGTAAAGACTGACTGGAGCATACCTTGAAGCCTGGTGTGCGGTCGAAGAACGAGTGGGTACGAAGGTGCCAACATTTTGACTTTAATTCCGCGGACGGATTCTCACTCAAGAAAAGTCAAAGGTTAGACAGGTGAAACAAACCCTTCCGAAGGTGAAGGTCATCGGAAAGTGTTTGGAGGTTGCTCAACGGGGTCGAAAAATCGTGCTGTCACCTAAAAACTGACTTTTCAACTTTTATGGTCACCCTTTCAATTCCTCTACCGTCCCAATTCATGAAGGTGTTTCACATTTCAGTCAAAAATGTTGATGTTTTGAGGTCGCTCGATACCTCCAAACAAAGTTATTTTGCCCAAATGTCGAACAAAAAATGCCATTCAATCCACCCCTCACCCACTACATTCATTCCTACTCGACTTATTTGAAAGCACATAAAATTCGGATGGAATTGATCCATATCTAGGGGTCGCCACTGATTCATTTAGCATAAAAAATCCTTATATTTTCGGGGTAATAGTGCGGTATGGGGGATCAAATGTTCAAATGCAACAAAAATGCGTACGTCACGAAAATGCGTGCAATGCCTCACAAAAGTAACAACAACGCGGATGAAAAAGTTTGCAAAAGACGAAAGATGGAAAAAGATTATGGATGGTCAATATGTCAGATTGTGAACGATCCAAATGTATGGTTAATTTGTCAAATTAAGGTGTATAATAGTCCACAAATTCCAAGTAATATCGATTTTCCCTTGGGGAAGGTGTCGAAAGATGGAGAAATCCAAGAGGTTAGTTGGAGTTCGCTGCGCACACCAGCATACATGAACACATCAACTACATTGAAAGTTCGTGGGTTCAAAATTACCAGGGCTGGAATAACATTTGACATATCGGTGGAAGATCTGGTGTTTCAGAAATTCGACCGAATTGACAAGGTATCAAAACGCAAAATTGCAAAAGGTATCATGAAGCCTCATCGTCACGACTCTGATAGCGAGGAAGAATATGCACCCAAGCCGGTAAAAACCCCGAGTTTGTCAGCGTCCACTTTTTGAAAGTTATACACATAACGTTTCATCGTGAGTATGTATCGCCGAACATGACGATGAATAAAACCATATATGGTTTTAGCATTTTTATTCGAATCTGTCGCATTTTTATTTGAATTCGCTTGAAATAAAGTTTTTAAAACTTCATTCCAAGCGAATTCAAATGAAAATGTGATAGATACAAATATATTAAAACAAAATGCACTCACAATAAGAACGAGAAAGTGACATTTTCAATGCCTTGAGACAAAAGCCACACAAAATCTGTAGATTTTCAGATTTTTCTTTGAATGCTGCAATGAGAAGAGCCCTACGGTGCGTGCTGAATGAGAATGTCCCACGGTGTGGAGTTGAGCAAAAGAGCATGTTTGAGAGCTTGAGGGATTTACTCGTCAAGATACATTTTTGGACGCCTCGAATGCGCGCAATTTGCGGGGTAGGGGAAGGTCGGGTTCCTAGGGACTGCACGTACCTAGGGACAGAGGCTTAATTCTGTGAGGTGAGTGACAAAATCAGAAAACATGCAATGTACTTTTCATTGCTACCAAGAGGTGTCACCTTCTGTAGTTTGACCGGAATAAATCATCTCGTTGGCTGCGGATTGAGAAAAGTCTGAAAATCGGGGCTCTTAGTAAATTCTGATGTCCGTCTTCTGAGTCAAATGACACCTATAGAAGTTTATGTTTTCAGTTTCAATGCTGATCATAATTTGTAGTCGACTTTGTTCCGAACAAAATCCATGCATGACCATCTTCAGAAAACTAACCTACAAATTTTAAATTCTCGTTGAACTATTCGTAAGCTATGATCGTACCTTGGGACAATTTTGTTATTGTACCTTGGGACAAGGCAAATCCTATAGCATTTACGGATAGTCGTAATATTTTGCATTTATTCTTTCTTTTTCTTGAGCTGCCGTGGAGCAAAATGTATGAAAAACAAAACAGACCCCCAAAGAGGAACGTTATATGAGGAAAGGATTCAATCCTAAAGCCGGGATAGGTATCTTTTCGCTTTATGTAGTTATGTGGATGTGGACTTCTAATGAACAAAATTCTGATAAGATGTATTTGTTAGATGACCTAGAATATAGAATGACACCTACTCTGATGATTCGTGCTTCTCTAACAAGGTACATAAGAATTTTACCTCTTGTCCCCAGGTACGAGTCCTTATGTCTCATGGTACATGCCTGGATTGTACCTCGGGACAAATGCAATATTTCGGAAAACCGTTTTTTCCGAAGATATCCCTCAAATATTTACCATACATTTCTTTTCATGTAAAAACAAATGTTTGCTTTACATTTCTGCGTAAATTTAACTAAATTTCATTGACGAATGAAAAAGATACAGCTTATCGAAAAAAAAGTGTCCCTAGGGACCCGACCTTCCCCTACTGTTAAACTTTGAACCAAGCTAAGAAATCCGCTGAATAGACATTTCTGCTCTATTCTGACGCAGAATTATTAGAAGTAAATGACGAGTGTTAATAGCAGTGTGGCCGTGAAGACTAGTGACGATAACGAAGATATCATATTTCTGATTTCATACATGAGGTAGCCATGGCGTTAATCAATCATAATATTATGAAATTAAAACAAATAATTTTTTCTGGGTACAAATAACAGGATAAATGTAATTCCAGTGCAAATATACATTGAACATGTGAATTCTGCTGTCTAACCTTGAGGCTTAAGTTTGTGGTTAGTTACACAGCCGCTAGCTGCAGTTATAGTTGAGTTTGCTTTCATGTGATTGGCTCGTTTGTTTAGTGCAGTTTAGAGTGGTGGCGTGTGAGGGTCGTGACGCCCTCACCTAACCCTAACCCTAACCGGTAACCACCACTAGCGAGAAGTTAGGTGGTCCCCACGCTGAGGGAGTCTTCGCGTAATTTCTCCTCGTCGTCGTGGGACGCCCTAATCACGTACTGGTACGTCGTTTGCGTGTTGCGGGTTGCGCGCTAGCGGCTCTAGCCCAGAAAACCCTGGTGAGAGGTTATCCGGCATTCCGTAATGCGCGCGCTATTGCAAAAGAAGCACTCTGAAATCTAGCGAAAACGTCACATTAGAAAACCGGCAAAACTGAAAACGGAATTCACAGAGGAAGATGTAGTATAATTGTAAGTGATATTTTGTACGTTAAAAATTACCTGTGACGGCCAGGAATCGAACCCGGGTATCCCGCTGCCTATCCGGGAACTTACACCTGCACGAGACCACCATGCTCGCCCGAAAAATTCTTCTCATCCATAGACTTCGTCAGTTCGCTTCTTATAATTCAAGGGAAAGATGTTATCGGTACCGCACTAAAATTTTGAACTTTGCAGGTAAATTCGTTCTCATCAATAGTTTTAATTTAATCGCATAACTAATACCTAATTTCGGCTTTGTTTGTTGATTAATTTCCAAACACATAACAAACAAGTTCATATGATGATATACTTTATGTTATCGTCGAGGTGGCAAATTTTCACACGGGTAACAATATTTGAATACGACTTTGCCTGCAACGTTAAAAATTTGAGTGTGGTGCCGATAACATCCTAACATCCTTCCCTTAGAAAAATTGGAAGTCCTTTCCTCTGATGACTGACATAAGTTTATCAGTTCTATTTGATCAATTTATTGGTTCACTCGATTTTGGTCTTCTCATTGAGCAGATTCGGTCGCAGTCAACGAGTTCCGTTGCGGTTAACGGTTGACGCGTTTTTCATCGATATACAGAAAGTTAACTTTTGAGAATCTTCAAAAGAACGCCCTGTAGAGGTTTTTCCTTAATGGGGTTCGGCGTAGCCGTTGCTACGGATCCTTTTCAATATAGCTAAGACTAGGAGGAGGTGAGTCCGATGATCGTTAGCGAGGCCCGCCCTCGCAGAAGCATTCATCTTTGGTCTGAAGAAAGCCCTTATTTCACATGACGAACGCTTGAAACCTTTCCAATAAACACACAGTGGTTGATGTGTCGGATAATAAACGTGTCTCGACAAATTCAGAGAATGTTGAAAATAAACTGGTCACACCTAAAAATCTACGCGGGATACTCCTATTCCATACCATGAAGTTTCAGGTACGAAGTCCGCCTGTTATGCTAATTTTCAATACGTAGGGGAGACCGGGGCAAAGTGGATACCCTAAGACTAATTCGGACATAAAACATAAAATATCGACTAAAGCTTTATCATGTCGTATATATTTTGTAGTTTGTACCTTTAGGTAAGCGATTATGACGGTCAAACCCGATATTATTGCGATGTGCTTGCGTCATAATCGATATAAACCTAACCTGCAAACTGATCACTTTACCCCGATGCTGGGGTAAAGTGATCAAGCTTATGGGGCCAAGTGGAAAAATTCGTATTATGACGGATTCCTTATTCGTATTAGGATGAAAATAACGTCAAAACATTGCAAAATCTGTACGTATTGCCCTGAGTCTGATAAAAGCACGTGACTGTGAAAATTGTGATACCTACTCGAATCGAAAATGTTCGAAACACGACACCGCTGTCGCGATTCAAATGTCACCCGAAGTGAGGTTAGGTTGACGCTCGGCGGCTAACAGCGCTCGTGGCGTACATGGCCACTTTTCCCCGTTCATATTACCCCGCAGGTAACCCGACAACAATTTAATTGAAAACTTGATGCAAACTATGTTTAACAAAAAAAGAATTGATAGTATCATTAAGTAGACGTTTCAAGGAATCGAGAAAACAATGAACCTAGTCAAAACATGCCATTGACGGCACGATAATCCGAAATCTGAGTTGACGGAAATTATCAATCTACGCGGCGTGAAACTAAATTGATTGATTTTTCCCGAAATATTGAATATTTCATAGGGTTCAACTATTTAATTTTGTAAAGTACGTCAGCACAAACCCTCGGTGTAAATACCGTCTTCTTAGAATCGGTCAACAAGAAATTATTCGAGATGGTCACTTTACCCCGCTGTCCACATTACCCCGGTCTCCCCTATTTATTTTACGGAGAATACACGTATTTTATTCGGTCAATTTTTTATCACAAAGTCCGCGATTTTTGCTCGGGAATAATGTTGAACGTATTCCGTGTTCTCAAACACATTTTTCTTGGCATAATAATTCATAACTCATAATTAATAATGAAAATAATAATGATAATAATATTAAATAATAATAAAAATTAATAATAATAAAAATTAAATTAAATTAAAAATAATTCATTCACAATTATTCAGAGACGTTATTGACGGAATTTGATGAAACAATACAAGACAATGTCCCCCCACCGAGGATTCGATCCTGGGACATTTCATGTGCGAAATCGACCTCTTGTCGCCACGTTGCGGCCAGCTCACGGGGGTACTTGATCAATATAAATTCATGGTAACGTGTTTTCCTGGTATACACAGATACATGTTTTAATGATGCGAGATCCACGCATAATTTTTCTACGTATACTACCTTTCCAAATTGCACACGTTTGATATACGTATATATTCGACGTAGGGGAGACCGGTGTCGGTTGTAACAATTGTTGTAAAATATTTTTTTTCTCGCTCAATATTTTTCATTTATAAATTTTTTTGTCGAGCAAGTTCGTTGATCTTCACTCTCGCTGATTCTATTTCTTTAAGTTCGAAAACAACTTCAAAATTAGCAATAAAAATCACAGTTGGGCATTACTACACATGTTACAATTGACACCTTACGGTGTCGACAACTTACGGTGTCGATTGTAACAGCTTAAGTATCAATTGTAACACGGTAGCGATATGACATAATTGTATGGAAAATATTTTGTCTCACACCCGGTCGCAAAATGCCACTTTTCATACCTCTTGAGCGGGCGCAAAACAGATCTTTTCGGCCCTCGGGCGGAAAAGTCCTTTGCGCCCGCTAAAAGCGGGCGAAAGAGACTATTTTCCTGCCCTCGGGCGCAAAGTGCCGTTCTGCGCCCGCTCACTCGGTCTGAAAAGAGGCATTTTTGCAGACCAGGTGTTGAGAAAAAAATCGTGTGCAACACGGCCGCAAGGCTATTTTGGCGAGTGTGATTGCAGTACACTCGCCTTCGGCTCGTACCGCAAATTTCACACTCGAAAAATAGTGTTTTGCGCCCTTGATACACAATGTACTAATTTACCCCCTCAAAACTGATTTCAAAGGTCGTCAGTAAACTAATACATTATTATTTAATATTTTTTTCACAAAGACAAACACACATTTCCAATCTCAATATAATTGAAGCTATTCAAATATCTCTGCAATAAAATTTATAACGGGAATTCAACAACGAATAAGACAGTTGAGCTTCTGAGCAGTCATCGCAGATGAAGAATGCACCACCATCGGCGCAACCGATGTATGCCCATTTTTTGCATTCAGTGCATTGATTTTTATAGTGTTACAATCGACACCGATCAGCGTGTTACAATTGACACCTGCGACATTTTTCAGTAAGTAAATTAAATATTATCCTACGCGTCATGATCTACGAATCCTAATTGACATCATTTATAGCCAAATCATCATAGATCAATATAGAATCGACCAATTATTAAAAAAAAATCATTGTTAGATACCAGACCAAATCATAGTGGGAGTGATAAAGTTACTGACGGGAGTAAAAAACCATAAAAGTCGACACAGATACAGGAAAGAGCGTATGAAATTTGGCAAAACGTTGGTTCACAAAAGCGAAACGGACGTTGCTGTAGATATGTCCAAGCAGTTCGGACATTTTCCGCAAAAAGGCGCCGTTATTCGCGTTGTAACAATTGACACCGTGGTACAACTGACACCGGTCTCCCCTACCTGTGTATATTGGGTTACGAAGAGCTTATTAATACCTAGCAACTTTGAAGTATTTTGAGAAGTAACGAGAAAATTACTTTCGTAGGGGCTTGATTTTCACAGATTAATGAATCGTCGAACTTATCACTAACGATGGTAGATTCATTGCAATCAGTATCTTCCCCCACTTTCGATGCATACAAACTACTTTGTTCAGGTTTTTTTTTTGCCTTTATGTTGTTTTTAATCCCGTTCGGTAGAGCTGAGATTATCGCGTCAGTGCACCGCCGTGATAACGTTATGCAAATCCATTACGTGTAGTTATAGTGTGACTAAACTCATACGTTACAGTGAATTTATTATTCACCCACTATACGTGTTGGTTCGAAACTTGATTCTCAAAAAAGGTACGCAAAAAACCGTTTGCTCATGTATGCGGCACGTATATTGTTTGTATTCAAAATGACGACAAGACGATATCCCAAAACTTGTACTTTACTTCCTCTTCCAGTTGTAAGATTATGGGCGTCCAAAATTTGGTGAAACTCTCAATCCTCACATTCCTTGCGACAGTGCAATAAGATTAAAACGCAAATTTCTAAAATAAAGATAATTTTTTTTTCACATTTCCCAGGCTTTATTTTTCAAATTTGATAATTGTCTATATTATTTGCAGATTCTTTAATTTTCTGTACCATTTGCGTATTCCGTAGTATCTGTATATAATAAACTTGCTTCTGTTAGTATTTTGCATTTTGCTGTGTTGTGAAATCTGTGTATAAAAAATACAGTTTTTCAATATTTGAATACGAGAGTTATGTATAACTGTATACAGTTATTCTAGAGTATAGACGGTTTGCGTTGCCTAATCATACTTGAGTCGGGAGATCAGGTTGGACGGGAGTGAATCTGGCATAAAATATGAGTCCTGAAGGTAGCCGAGTAAAATGTGAAGACTAGAGGAAGGGCTGCGCGTAGGGCGAACAATAGTTACTAGCCGATTTATGGAAAACTGCTTTCACACTGCCTATTAATAACGTAGTTCTGCCTATATATGTATACACATAACAGCATGCCAATCTCAGGCTGATGCGCAGGCCCTCCTCTCGCGTGTCTGTACGGAAAGAAAGCGTCCGCTCAAGGGCTTTACTGTTTGCATTTCCGGATTCGTTTGACTATTTGGAAAATATTAGCGAATTTGAGTTCCACTTTTCACTTTGTCAACTGCAGGATACTTGAGTTTGCTGAAAAATGTGGAAACGTGGCTTTGTGGACCCTGTGCAAAGTGTAATTGGCAGATGAGTTAATTCAGTGTAACTGTCACGGTTCTGGAAATACGAGGGGAAAGTTAAACAATTATATTTAATACGAATCTCAGTGAGGAGACACTGGTGCAGTAACCTCGACTTTCCCCATCTCTCTTTTGCAACCTTTAGCTCCGGGCTTTCGCAGACTGTAGAGAGTAGAGCCTGAGTGGAGTATGGATAGAGGTAGAAAATGGAGGAACTCTGGTTCTGAAAGTCCTGGTGCATCCCCTTCCCCAGGGTACAGACGTACGTTGTGCCGCTATGCGGCACAGTCTAATCAAATTTAATAACTTTTGCGCGCGGCATTCTCTGTCTCGCATTTTGGTTTGTCTCAGTCTCAGCTTTCCAGCTTCTCAGTTTCTCTCGGTATCAACGATCTGCTTCTGCTCCTCTTTGTGCGCTTCACTCGACTCTCCTTCTCTCTCTTCACAGTCTAGTTTTCTGCTATTTTACTAGAAATACCTAGCTACTTTTCGCTGCCACTGCCAGTATTCTGCCACCTTCTCTTTGTAGACTGTTGGAAAGCTTCTCGGCTGTGCACTCCAGAACACTCGACACTCGTCGATTTATCACCACGGGAACAATTTCACAGAATATACATGCCCACGATACAAATATCCATTCACCCTGGTATGAAAGTAACGAGGCGTCACGTATACGTGATATAGATTATAATCTTGGAAGAAGCACCGTCATACATGCGTATTTTTCTCACGCTGTGCGAAAAAGTACGATTATACGCATGCGTGAAAGTTGTTTTTACACGCGTATCGAAATGTATTAAATGGAATGTTTTTCTGACAGTTTCCTTCCAATTTGTTGACAGTAGACGAAGTTCAGTGCCTGGAAATTTTTACTCCACTTACTGGAGTCTCAAAAATACAGCTGAGAGAGTATTAAACATATCGCATAATGGAGTTGTAAACCGTTTCACCGGTGTGTGTCATTCACCACGACATGATGAATCGTTTAACGATGACCATCTTCTGTAGGATTTATTACCACACATCTGACCAGTATTATGGTTTTTCTGAAGGGTGGCCCGCCGAAAATACTTGATATGAGTGTTGCCCTGACCGAAAAATAAACATTGTTCAAGGATCGAACGTATTCGAGGCTATTGAGACGCGTTGCATAGACTATGGTGAAAATACCTCTCAAATTGCCTGAACAAAGCAATGTCTTTCCGACGCGCCCAGGCGCGATTAGTGGTTATGGGTCACGTGATATTGGATGTTGAATGAGTTTCCCCTATCTGCAGGAAACTTCCTGCAATAAGGGAGTGAAAACTCCCTGTACGTAACCGATTGAACGACAAAGCTGAGAGTTTGTAATAATTGAGTAGTCGTCGTCGTATGATCGTCAGTGATAAAAGGAGCCCATGTAGGTTGGTATCAGCCAGTGGTTCGAGTCGCATGTAGGTCAGCCTTGACTGCAACAGTACGTGCCCCACAGGCGAGACGTACCAGTAGGTATGTATACCTTGATCGAATACGTACTTCTTCGGTTTCATTCCCGACGTTCCTCTATCTCTCGTTAGCGATCTTTTCTCACCGGGAATTCAGGCTCTAATTCTACTACTGTTGTTATTATTATATTTATCAAGGAATTGGAATACGGGTCATGCCTCTTACAGCTGAAAGTTATACGTGACAAATAGTGAAACCGTAATTCTTGTGAATGAACTTGGCGAAAAAGTTTTCAACTCGGTAGGTTCTAGAGTATTCATTACTTCATGGAACCGAATTTCGAAGCAGTGCCACACCACAATGGCAAACAAATTTAGGATGAAACATGTAAAAATGATACAACTTTTTTCCCTTTCTAGCGCTGCGTCCCAAAACTCCGCTCGAGTGTTCGCGCGTGTTTTTATCCGTCATCCACTCACAGTGATAGAGAAGGATAAAATCTACAGATCTTGCGTGTAAGGCAAGCATCCGAGGCATTGAAAATGTCCCCTGTTTTATCGTCTTCGTGCATTATGTTTTGACTATCTTTTGTTTTGTTGCCTTTGGATTTGCTACATTTTGATCAATTTAAAAAAAAAAATGGATGCTGGTACAAATTCCGAACGATCAAAAACAGAACGGCCGATATCTCGATTTTTTCCATACGAATCTAAAAATCACGGAACATTAGAAGAACGATTTTTTTCTTATCGACGTGCCTAAAAAATCGAACGGCTGTTTCAGCGAGTGGGTTATTTATTTGAACGTTCAGTCATTCTAAAAATTTGTTATGCGATAATCAATATTCCGGGAAAACGAAACATCGATTTTCAAAATAACGATATTCTGGCCTATCCTTATTATGACCCATTTCACATTTCGAATCGTTGTTAATTTCACTTTTCGACATTTCGCCCGTTCTATTTTTTGGTCTTTTGGAATTTCGACCGCGGGCACTCTTGTGACTCAAGTTAGTGTGAATTCGATTTAAAACAATTAAAACTCTCTGTTTCCGAATTTTATCTGATCTGTAGAAGAGGAATTTATTCTTTGCTATACATTTATTTGGATAATGCTGTACAAAATCGCGAATTTCACGTATACGTTTCCAATATTTTCTCAATTGTTTCGCAATCGTCGAGCCTCAGAATTCATGGCTATCTGGATCCACTAAAACCATTGGTGCTCAACCAGCGTAACGCTTTCGTGTGACAACTTTTTGTGACATTTGATATCCTGGACCCCTATACTGCAGAACCAGTGGTTCGCTATTACCCCGAAAACGGAAGCATTTTCAATGCTAATGCTAAAACATAAATGAAAGCTCCGGGGTGAGGTTTTTGAACGCAGCCCAGATGCGTTTTCAGTTTGCTGGACACCTTCGGTTTCAGATTGTACATTGCTGCTTGTTTTATTTTCATGACGTTGATCGCTAAGCCTAATTCACATCTCAAGCTCGTTCTACACGATCCAAGAACTCGTACAAGAACTCCGTCCGATATGAACGTCAGCACATTGATGCTAGACTCTTAACAAAGCCATTTCCGAGAACCCACTATGAAGCACTATGGAGATGGCCAAAAGAAGCTTTATTCAGAGTAAATACTTCAATGTGCTAGCGTGGACATCAGACGGAGATCATGTACGAATTCTCCGATCTCGTAGAACAGGCTTCAGATCTGATGTAGATTCAAACTGGCGGATCTACAATGTGTCATTAAACTCACACTCACAAGCTGTTTGATTATTTCCCGTATGCGAATATCAAATTGGATAAGTGAAATTGAAAGTGGGGGACTTTAACATGACGCTGACGAAATATTAATTCGAACTTTTTAGGTTCAATTTTATTGTAACAACCGGAAAGCCTTTGTAACCCAACTATACAAAAGTTCTACTTCATTACATAAGAAAGTGAAGTAGGAAAATGGTACATGTATTAGGAATTCGGTGCATTATCATATATTTATTTCCGCCTGATGTGGGGTGACAGACGGCGTCTCGGCTCGTCTTGAAGCGCGGGAAAATTGTGGGAGTAAAAGGACAGCTTTTGAGCATCGCGTCTCGCGCGGGGAATATAATCCAATACTTCTATATATACGAATGGCAGGGACATGTTAGGTGCACGAGCGGGAGGCAGGACTGCACTTAGATACAGTGGAAGTGAGGTCGCTTCTGGAGGCAGAACTAGAAGCCCCATAACGGAAGTCGGTATTGCGGGAAGACTGCTGCTACTGCTGCTGCTGCTGATGTCGCTCCTATGCTGCTACTCGAGTAGTGGAGATATATAATACACATGTTACGGACGAGCGACGAAGTCGAGATCTTTCCTCAACGCACGCTTTTCTCGAACCAACAGTCCACTTTTCGCTTTTATCGTTTCATTCTTTACTTTTTCTCCACTATGTTTTCTATTCTCCTCATTCATGTCCTCATATTCGTTACGCTTGGTCTCTTCATGATAGATACTCACATCATCGGCAAAGGAAAAGGAAAATGAGAAATTCGCTAGTTGCTCATACAGAACGTAATTTTGCAGCAATATTGTTGCAATTTTACCACGATCTTGCTAGGGTGAGTGTCCCAGTAGTAGCACACGCGCCAAATAATGAACACTTGACAATTGCCCCTTCTCATTCATGATTTCAATTGTTAGTTTTGAAATACTTTGCAGTGTTAAATAATTGTATGTACACTGCTGCAATATTGCTCGCTATCTTCATTGAATCTAACCCCGCATGTCCAAGAAATCTATCCCCCTAATGAAAGAGAAGCGTCAAACAAGCAAGATAACTAGTTAATACCGAACGAGTTATCTAATCATCTATTTGGGATCTCTTCTCTAATCTATTCATAATCGATGATTGTTAATCAATGTTAATGGGAGGAGTATGGAGGTTTGAAGGTTCTAAGTTTTTCTACGTATTTGTTGTGGTATTTAGAATCGACGATATCTATTGGTCACTGTCCTCACATCAGTCAAAGAGTTGGGCCAGCGTAATTACTAAAACTATGTAAGATGCAGTCCCTCCACGACTCCAGTTGAAGAGGCGAAGCAATCTAGACCCTAGAGATTCTTTGGTGTCATTTGCGTTGTAGTTGGGTCGCCCTCTTAGGACTAAATCTGAAATACGAGAAGTCTGCTGACAATGATAAAAATGGTGTTAGAAAACGAGAAATTGAAGAAAAAAATGGTTTCTTGTTCACCATTTCCGTAATTTTAGAAAGTAATTGTTTTCCACCTTATCTACAATATTTTGGATTGAACAGCAGGATGAGAATGCTATCCAGATCCGCTGGTTCACGAATAGATTCATATAATAATAACACGAGCATATAATGCTTAAACATTCATTGACTTGTGCCCCTGTCCTATGTCCGTGTCGGATTTTTTAACCTATATCTGGAGGCTCGGAAATGACACCAAGACGCCTACTAGTTACCGGAAGTCTGCTTATATAGTCAAGACACAAACGTTGACATTTCGCGACTTTCGAGCGTCTGTCAGTCGTTAAATGGTCTGGTCATGGATACTATGAGAAGGAGCATGAATTGACATGCCAGGCACGTAGTCAAATACGGCCCTATAAAAGTCGCCGCTTGGCAGCGCTGTTGGGACTTTAAGACCGCAGACCGCTTCGGGAGCTGTCTAGTACGTATCGGCTCTCGACTACTGAAATATAATAACACTGGAACGCTCACTGCATGGATTGAAGTGAATGGCTGACTTTCTGCAGCTGAGAGGAGAAAGCGTTCAAAGGGGAAGTCCTGTCCTTCTCGCACAATGTACAGTCTTTCAAAAAACTTACACCATTAACACACCCATTTTGCACGCATCGGTGAATCAGCAAGAGTACGTTTTCGTTCAGATGGTCTGACGGATGCGCAGTAGCTGGTAGAAAGAGACAACACTTTCACTTTGAGCTACATGTCCATTTCTGTGGAACCCCCACCACCCCAGTGAGCGTTAGCGTATTATTATATTTCAGTGCTCTGGATTTCAGTGGAGCTGCACACAGCTCTCAGCGGAACTATCGGCCGGCATACTGCATTCTGGGATTTTTTTTTGTTGCGGACACGAAGCTGACACAATGAACGTAAGTCCGAACTGCGGCCGTGATGTCCCACTAGCGCCATGCAGCGGTGACTAATATCGGGACGCGCTCCAATTCACAGTTCGTGCTCCTTCTCACAGTTTACATGGGTCCAGTATAAGTGAATAAAAATTTGTTGGGACCTGGGCTGCCAGCTGTCTGTAATATTGCGTTTTTACACTTTCTGAATCAAAGTATCTGTGATATCGAGGAATTGCCGTATTGCAAAGTTGTGTTATATATTACGTGCTCTGTGGGCAGCATCCTCCGCTTCCACTTCGAACCTCGAAGCACTCGAGTAGCACCAAATATTTTTATATTGCCACCGCATTACTGAAATATAACTCATAAAGTCCGATAAACTGCAGCATCCCATACACTATACAGCATCAAATCGTCTGAATATTTCGCAAATATCGCGGATTCGCCGCGAAGTTAACTTTCAGCAATAGCGTGAAGTCGTCCGAAAAATAACGAAACGACGTCTCATCATGACCCACTTTTGTCATATCATAGCTACGACGAAAAGATAACTTTCAGTAATTTTCAGACATTTCTTCGATGTGTTTCATAGTCATCGACGTTTGGTCATGTTTGGAGAAACTTTTATTAGACATCTTTCGGCCGAGGTGTCGACCTAGCTTGGAATGGTACCGTCTTCTTCATGTTCAAGAGATAGTCATATCCGAGCAATGCTGTTGCAATATGAGGTGCTGTGAGGGAAATGCCTGAAAGTATGATAAGCAGATCATTCTACACAATGCGTCCATATTGGGTGCCAAAAGTGATCTGATAACTCGCACAGAGATCGATCTATTTTTTGAACTGTGCTTCACGTGCGTAGTGTAATGTTATTATGCTTTCACTGTAATCCGGGGCATTTTTACACAGTAATTACTCATAATAAACTTGTATTATGCGATCTTGATACTGTCACTATAGATTTTATGTATATCGACAGATTTTATGTATTTTTTAAATTTCCAATTGATCGTACTCGCGACTTTGAATTTTAACAAATAATTATGAATATTAGGACTCATCAGGGCTTCGTTAGGACACTAAATCGAAATTAACCACCTATGCCGCGGGAATTCGTGCAATGGAATAATTTCTTACTTATATAAAGATAACACGTGCACGAAGTAAGGATTCTTTCTACGTATGCTGTATCGAGAGGACTCAGAATCAATGTACTACTTTCGTTTAGTCCCTTTTCTAAAGTCCAGGGGTTTCTACTAAAAGCAGTCTATCTGAGGTCTAACCAAATTTTGATAGGAAACTTCGGGAACGGAACAATTGTCTGTGGAAGCGTATAAGATTGGAACCAAGGTTTTAATCTTGATAGTGAGGTAACCGGTGAAAGAATACTGATCTATCAAATTTCTTCTAAGATTCTGTCTGGGCCCCTATGACTCATGTGTCAGGCTCTGATATTTTATAAGATCTTAGTCTGAAATGGAATTTACCGATAATTTTCTATGTTCAAAATTTAAACTAAATTCTGTTTCAGTAGACTGATCCTACTCAAACAGTATCAATAAAACCAGAGGTCTGATCGAAGTTAGTACGCGATCAACGGAACGACTAATTGGTTTATCGCGCTGGACTGAAGTGAATCTGTTAGTGCAATAATTTACCAGGTTTTCTCGGTTTTCGCACTACTTTTCTCTCCGCATAGACACATTTATTCAAATTTTAGGAGAGGGGGACTGACCGCCGAACTGCCTAGTTTTTCTAACTTACACGTAGCAATACTATTTACTGGATTTCTGTTCATTTCTATGGATGTTAATCCCCGTTTATTAGTATTGGTATGGGATCTACAGGTTTAGTTGCTGGTATACCATAGGATCTCTCCTTAAATCCCTCTATATAAATAAAAAAGTTTTTCGTCGTTTCGTCGTCGTCACTTTTTCGTCGTTTCGTCGTCGCGCAACTATGGAAAGTTTTTCGTGGTCGTCATGTAACTATAGAACGCTGGAGACCATGCAGGGGAGACGGGTGTCGGTTGTAACACAGTGTCAATTGTTACAACGCAAATAACGGCGCCATTTTGCGGAAAATGTCCGAACTGCTTGGACATCTCTATAGCAACGTCCGTTTCGCTTTGGTTAACCAACGTTTTGCCAAATTTCATGCGCTCTTTCCTGTATCTGTGTCGATTTTTATGTTTTTTTTTCTAGATAATTGGTCGATTCTATATTGGCTATATGAATGATGTCAATCAGGAGTCGTAGATCATGACGCGTAGGATAATATTTAATTTACTTACTGAAAAATGTCGCAGGTGTCAATTGTAACACGCCGATCGGTGTCGATTGTAACACTATAAAAATCAATGCACTGAATGCAAAAAATGGGCATACATCGGTTGCACCGATGATGGTGCATTCTTCATCTGCGATGACTGCTCAGAAGCTTAACTGTCTTATTCGTTGTTAAATTCCCGTTATAAATTTTATTGCAGAGATATAAACAGCTTTAATTATATTGAGATTGGAAATGCGTGTTTGTCTTTGTGAAAAAAAAATTAAATAACAATGTATTAGTTTACTGAAAACCTTTGAAACCAGTTTTCAGGGAGTACATATTTTCCATACAATTATGTCATATCGCTACCGTGTTACGATTGACACTTAAGCTGTTACAATCGACACCGGTAAGGTGTCAATTGTAACATGTGTAGCAATGGCCCAACTTTGATTTTTATTGCTAATTTTGAAGTTGTTTTCGAACTGAAAAAAATAGAATCAGCGAGAGTGAAGATCAACGAACTTGCTCGAAAAAAATATTTGTAAATGAAAAATATTGAGCGAGAAAAAAAATATTTGACAAAAATTGTTACAACCGACACCGGTCTCCCCTATTCGCGCCTATTCTCGTAGGCGGCGATAGACGTGGAGACCAGGAACTATGGCGCGAGATAGAGACGCCAAAAACTATGCGATAGACCTGGACGCCCAGGAACTACGGCGCGATAGACCTGGAGACCAGTAACTATAGCGTGACAGACCTGGACATCAGGAACTATGATTTCACGAGACGGTAACTATGCAAGCATCTAGGTGAATTTTTTCGGACATCTCTCATATATTAACTATGGCTGGCCATAGTTCCCGGCGTCCAGGTCTATCGCGCCATAGTACCCGGTGTCCAGGTCCATCGCACCATAGTTCTTTGTATTCCGAGAAAAGAAATAAGTGAGTGTTCCAAAAAGGGTTAGAAATGGTTAGAACAGCTACTGAAGGTTAGAAAAAGTTAGGCCAGCCATTCCTACGAAAAATGAGTGTCCCAAGAAGGGTTAGAAATGGTTGGAACAGCCACTGAAGGATAGAAAAAGTTAGGCCAGCCATTCCTAGAAAAAATGAGTGTCCCAAGAAGGGTTAGAAAAGGGTAGAACTGCCACTGAAGGTTAGAAAAAGCTAGGCCAGCCATTCCTAGGAAAGGTGAGTGTTCCAAAAAGGGTTAGAAAAGGATAGAACTGCCACTGAAGGTTAGAAAATGTTAGGCCAGCCATTCCTAGGAAAAGTGAGGCGCGCAGCGCCGAACACCGAGGCGCATAGCGCCGAGCGGGGTTGCCGCGCGAAGCGCGGAGCGGCTGAGCCCCTAGTTATTATAATTATTCTTTTTAGCTTTCACGTGTAATTGTTAAACAAAATTTGATGTGTGGTATGTTGTTTCCGACGTTTTAAACCCGTTTGCCTTTGTGAAATATATGTGTGGGTGTGTATCTGTGGATGAGTTATATTACTATCTATTCTGTTTGGTGTCACGTGTTTTGACTTTCTGCGCGGCTTTATTCACTATCATCTATAGATTCTAATTTTGCGTTCATTTCGAATTGTTGGATACGTTACAGTAGTTATACAGTATACACGATACGCAAAATTTTATAATAGAGTCTTGTGTACAAGAAATTTCCGCCGCACAAATAGTTCCAGATTAATGGATTCCGGTGTTTTGGTGGCAGTAGTATTACCTACCGCGCTTGTTTGCATTATTGAGTTTCCCGCAACACTCTGCAGCTGCTAACTCAGCACTTTACTATAAGCTTGTTATATTTTCACCAGCTAAGAACGCCGGCAGCCTTCCGTTCGGCTCCTCGGATGTTAATCTTATGTAATTCATAATTTACGCTAATAACCCGAAAGTTGGTTTAGATGACAAGTGTAATATTCCGATGTCATAATTATTCTCGAAATAATTAGATCAGACGATTAACAACGATTTTCGGCTTATCATTACTTCTCTTTTTGTTATGTAAGAAGATTTGAAAGGGCAATACAGACGAATTACCGGATATAGAAGTTGTGCCTGTATAGGAAGTAACACATGAAAAATAGTAACCGTGGCCTTATTTGAACCGCAAGAAACAATATAAATTGATCCAATATACAATTATCCAGGGCTTGTAAAGTATTTTTCAACCACCATTCTAGCCTATCTCGTTTTTTTCTGTTTTTCTTTCTTCAATACGCCTTTCTTACGTTCTGATCCTCCAAATCCTGCGGGGGGTTGAGAAGAACAAATTAACATCCCACGAATCGCAGACGTCAATGTTAAGGTGAAAATATAACCGATTAAAAAGATAACCGTTCGTAAGATTATTTAGATCTCGGGAAATGTTTCTCTTCGTCACAAATCCGAACGGTATCTACAATTTATAATTTTGTTGTTTTGCTTGCGATTTTTCTTCGTGAATCGTATAGTTTCGACGTAAAAACTCATTGTCAGCAAGCAAGTCCAACAGTGATCTTGGGAGCTTTTTTGGCGAAATTCCAGCCTGGTCAATAATTCATGATCTATGTATCTATATTGTTTAGACAAAGAGTTTGCAACAACCTGAATACATAAATCTTGCTCCGAATTGTACGATATGCCAACAAAATTAACAGAACAAAAATCTCATGATGTAGGAAAGATCTAGGCGGCTAAGAGGCGGAAAGAAGCGGCTATCTTGGCGCAGCGGGTAATTTGGCCTACCTCAATTCTGTTCTAGAGATATAATTCTTGAGTACGCCTCGTCTCTTTGTATCTATAACTTTCTACACCTATTCTGCGACTTTTTAATCATGGCGTTCTTTGCGTCGTGTTCCCGCAAACCTTACCACTCTATAAACTGGTCCTTGGTCTGCTCCAACACGGTTAGCCATCATGCTCTGTTCACTCATCCATCCATTTTATTTCACCCTTCTCTGTCACGTTCTTATGTATAACTTCCCCACCTCATTCATCCCCCTGGCGAAAATGAAATGTGCGAAGAGATGTTCGGGAAGTGTCTGCACGCTTCGTGGAATGTATTTTGAAACAAGAGTCAAACCCTTACGGAAAAAAACCCTCAAAATATCACCCTCAACTGACCCCTCAACTTTCAAGGTGATTTCGTACCCCTAACTTGACGGTCGACCCTTAATTGAGGGATATCTTCAACTTGAGGACCAGCTCTCAAACGGGGGTCCCCTCAACTTCAGGGTTAACCCTGAAATAGGGTATTGAATGAGGGAGACCCTCGACTTGATGGTTGCCTTCGACTTGAGGGTTGTCCTCGACTTGGGAACTAATTCTCACCGTCAC